>CM051270.1:35957037-36184560 GCA_027921565.1 Artemia sinica
AACTTTCTAAAACCCCTCCTTGCAAATTATAATGTTGGGGGCAGTAGCGGACCTAGGGGGAGCCCCCCATGATTTTTTCTGGTGCCCTCATTCCTTATGTTTTTTTCTATTTTTCAATCTTTATTAATAAATTTGTCAATTTGGTCAATTATTGGCGCCCTTGTTACATTGACCCCCCCCCCGTCCAAAGATTTTACTTATCTGTACCCTTGTCATAATAGCCCTACCCCTCAAAATTTTGCTCTAGATCCGCCTTTGTTGGGAAAAACAATAATAGAAGATTGAATGCACATGGCTCTTTTCTTAGGCAGCTTTATAGCGATGCTTATGATGGCAAAAATTAGCTATTTTATCGCTGATGTGGCGGTTTATCTTTTAACTTCCCTTGTTGAAATTGGGGTGTCCCAAGACATTGATAGGCATGTTGCACACTTACAAAAGCTCATCTAGTAAAACGTTCTAGCAAATTGTTAATGGCGTGGAGAACTCGTATTGCGCCAAAAAAAAATGATAAACCTGAATTGGAGGTATTTTCCAACTAATTTTGCAATACTTTGATGCCAAATATGCATTCCCAAGTTACCAAATGTTACCAAGTTACCATTGCCTTGTCGAGAATCTTGAAACTGATTGCTGACGTTTTAAGTTAACTTTTCTGAAAACTTATTACAATACTATAAACGGTGAACTGATATTTATGAAGGTAGTTATTATTCTCCACAAATTATATTTCAATGTTTAATAGGTAGTGTTGTTGATTTAGCCCGAAAAATGCAAAATAAAAATAGACGGTAAAATATAGGCTATCACTACCTAATTAACACAATTATGTGGACATCCATTTATCTATTATTGTTCGAAACGGCTACACGAAGCCGTATAGAAAAGCAAAAATCTCTTTTACATGTCAGTGATATTATGGATCGAATGCAGGACGAGGTGGTGTTATAATATTTTGACCACCATCCCCTCTTTTTTTTACTAGCGAATTCGTCAAAAAATGCAAGTAAAATGAATTTCCTTCGAAATTTAGCTCCTTGATGATGCCATACAGTTGTGTAGGTAATATTACGATTCAATTGTGATAACAAATTGGTCGGATAACCAGAAGCGCATCCAGGATTTTGTCCGAGAGGGAGGGGGGGGTTACTAATTTTTTTTAGGGGGGGGGGCTATATAAAAAAAAACGCATACAAAATTTGTTTATGTCCATTTTTGTTACTTTTTTACGAGTCAAGCAAACATTTCGGGGGGGGGGGGGGCTCAACCGGGAACCCCCCCCCTGGATACGGCCTTGGGATAATCTTGAGAAAACGAGGAATTATTTCTTTTTTAAGTTAAGCAGTCAAATCGCTGGGGAGCAGTCACTTATTTTGTTGTCGCGCTTTCTTTTTTTTACTTAGTCATGGTTGCAAGGATACATTACGTATCTGGCAGAATACATAGTAACTTTAAGTTTAAACACACGGCTCGAACCCTTAAAACCCACTAATTTATATGGAAGTTAAAATTGTATATTGTTAGATCTATGCTATGTTTCCACTTCCTGTTTTTCAGAATTCTAGAACCCTGGTTATAAAACACGTTTCCAATACCAAAATCGTTAAGATACCCCCCCCCTCCCAATTTTCTAAATTCTTTCCATATCGTTTCTTGCCATTTCCATAAGTCCATTGCTATACTGACTTTTAAGGCCAATTATTCAAGAACGCTTATTTTCAAACTGAAGACCAGTTACTTTTTCTATTGTCTCTCTTTAAAACGTTTTAAACATTTGTTTTCATTCACAACTTCTGAGGTTAAGCTTGTACTTGATTAATAGATTTTGGAGAACCATGTGTGGTATACAGTCTCTGCACGTTTGGCACACCAATTAATATCACATGGGCCCAAATACTAACTCCCATTTTTAAAGGGAAAGAAAGATTTATTACGCAAATCAACACAGTATCTAGAGTAATTATAGGGTATTTTGAATCGGAGTATGGTGTCAAAATCGGGTCGAAGCTTTCTTAAACAAAACATCCTGTCTGTAATTCTAAACCCGAAGACTGAAAAGAAGAGACCAAAAGATTCTTTAAATAAAACGGGGGATTAATGAACGTGTTTACAGCTAAGTACGTGTGAAAAGCCAAGTGTCTACAGGATGAATGAAAATTGATATGAACAACGGTTGGGTTCTAGGTGTTTACCCCCCTCCCCTCATTTGGTCTACCTCTTAACTACCTCCTTAACAGTAAAAAACAAAATATAATTGAATATAGTCATGCAATACCTCATTTGAAAGCTCCTGACATAAAGATTTTAAATATCCAAGTCTTATCTAATAGTTTTTGAAACAAATTTGAATTTGCCATGTTTCTCTTTAGGAGGTGCTTATATTCAGGGTTAGGAGGGGGGTTTATGGAGCTAGGACAATCCTAGGTAATGAAAACTTCTTCATTTAAGATATATCTTACTGTAAAGGATCTTTTTACGAATTTTCATTTTTCTTGTTTTAACATGGAGGGTTTGAGAGGAAAGGGGAGACGGGAGGCAAAAGAGGATTTGTGTGGCCCTTTTAGGTCTGATTTAGAAACCGACACCAGAATAGAATAGCTTTCAAATGATGTGCCGTTTGATAAGCTTTGACAAAAAATGATAGACCTCATTTGGGCTACCTCTAGACTACCTCCATAATAGTAAAAACAAAATATAATTGAATATAGTCATGCGACACCTCATTTGAAAGCTCCTGACATAAAGATTTTAAATATCCAAGTTTTATCCAATAGTTTTTGAACCAAATTTGAATTTACCATGTTTTTCTTTGGGAGGTACTTACATTCAGAGGTAGGAGGGTTTATATAGCTAGGACATTCCTATGCAAGGAAAAGTTCTCCGTTTAAGATATATCTTACTGTAACGGATCTTTTTATGAATTTTCATTTTTCTTGTTTTAAAATGGAGGGTTTGAGCGGAAAGGGGAGATGGGAGACGAATGAGGATTTGTGTGGCCCTTTTAGGTTTGATTTAGAAACCGACACTAGAATAGAATAGCTTTCAAATGATGTGCCGTTTGATAAGCTTTGACAAAAAATGATAGACCTCATTTGGGCTACCTCTAGACTACCTCCATAATAGTAAAAACAAAATATAATTGAATATAGTCATGCGACACCTCATTTGAAAGCTCCTGACATAAAGATTTTAAATATCCAAGTTTTATCCAAAAGTTTTTGAACCAAATTTGAATTTACCATGTTTTTCTTTGGGAGGTACTTACATTCAGAGGTAGGAGGGTTTATATAGCTAGGAAATTCCTATGCAAGGAAAAGTTCTCCATTTAAGATATATCTTACTGTAACGGATCTTTTTATGAATTTTCATTTTTCTTGTTTTAAAATGGAGGGTTTGAGCGGAAAGGGGAGATGGGAGGCAAATGAGGATTTGTGTGGCCCTTTTAAGTTTGATGTGGAAACCGACACTAGAAACATGTTCAGAAAAAGGATAGCTTTCAAATGATGTGCTGTTTGATAAGCTTTGACAAAAAATGAAAGACCTCATTTGGCCTACCTCTAGACTACCTCCATAAAAGTAAAAACAAAATATAATTGAATATAGTCATGCGACCCCTCATTTGAAAGCTCCTGACATTAAGATTTTAAATATCTAAGTCTTATGCAATAGTTTTTGAACCAAATTTAGATTTGCCATGTTTTTCTTTGGGGGGAACTTATATTCAGGGATAGGGCGTTTATTGAGCTAGGACAATCCTAGGTAATGAAAACTCCATTTAAGATATATCTTACTATAACGAATCTCTTTACCAGTTTTCATTTTTCTTGTTTTGACATAGAGGGTTTGAGAGGAAAGGGGAGATGGGGGGGGGGCAAAGAGGATTTGGCTAGCCCTTTTAGATTTGATGTAAAAAACAACGCTAGAAAAATGTTCAGAAGAAGAATACTTTTCAAATGATGTGCTGTTTTATAAGCTTTGACAAAAATGAAAGACCTCATTTGGCCTACCTCTAGACTACCTCCATAACAGTAAAAACAAAATATAATTGAATATTATCATGCGACCCCTCATTTGAAAGTCCTGACATAAAATATTTTAAATTTCTAAGTCTTATGCAATAGTTTTTGAACCAAATTTGAATTTGCCATGTTTTTCTTTGGGAGGTACTTATATTCAGGGGTAGGGGGGTTTATGGAGCTAGGACATTCCTAGGCAAGGAAAACTTCTCCATTTAAGATATATGTTACTATAACAAATCTTTATACGAACTTTCATTTTTCTTGTTCTGACATTGAGGGTTTGAGAGGAAAGGGGAGATGGGAGGCAAAAATGGTTTTGTGTGGCCCTTTTAGGTTTAATGTAGAAAACAACGCTAGGAACATGTTCAGAAGAAGGATAGCTTTCAAATGATGTGCTGTTTGATAAGCTTTGACAATAAATGAAAGACCTCATTTGGCCTACCTCTAGACTACCTCCATAACAGAAAAATAAAATGTAATTGAATATAGTCATACGACACCTCATTTGAAAGCTCCTGACATAAAGATTTTAAATATCCAAGTCTTATCCAATAGTTTTTGAACCAAATTTGAATTTGCCATGTTTTTCTTTGGGAGGTACTTATATTCAGGGGTAGGGGGTTTATGGAGCTAGGGCATTCCTGGACAATGAAAACTTCTCTATTTAAGATATATCTTACTATAACGAATCTCTTTATCAATTTTCATTTTTCTTGTTTTGACATGGAGGGTTTGAAAGGAAAGGGGAGATGGGAGGCAAAAGAGGATTTGTGTGGCCCTTTTAGCTTTGATTCAGAAAACAATACTAGAAACATGTTCAGAAGAAGGATAGCTTTCAAATGATGTGCTGTTTGATAAGCTTTGCCAAAAAGCGAAAAAACCTCATTTGGCCTACCTCTAGACTACCTCCATAACGATAAAAAATAAAATATAATTGAATGTAGTCATGCGACACCTCATTTGAAAGCTTCTGACATAAAGATTTTAAATATCTAAGTCTCATGAAATAGTTTTTGAACCGAATTTGAATTTTCCATGTTTTTCTTTGGGAGGTACTTATATTAAGGGGTAGGGGAAGGGGGTTATGGAGCTAGGACATTCCTAGGCAAGAAAACTTCTCCATTTAAGATATATGTTACTATAACAAATCTTTTTACGAATTTTCATTTTTCTTGTTTTGACATGGAGAGTTTGAGAGGAAAGGGGAGATGGGAGGCAAAAGAGGATTTGTGTGGTCCTTTGTAGAAAACAACGCTAGAAACATGTCCAGAAGACGTATAGCTTCCAAATGATGTGCTGTTTGATAAGCTTTGACAAAAAATGAAAGACCTCATTTGGCCTACCTCTAGACTACCTCCATCACAGTACAAATAAAATATAATTCAATATAGTCATGTGACACCTCATTTGAAAGCTCCTGACATAAAGGTTTTAAATATTCAAGTCTTATCCAATAGTTTTTGAACCAAATTTGAATTTGCCATGTTTTTCTTTGGGAGGTACTTATATTCAGGGGTGGGGGGGGGGGGTTTATGGAGCTAGGGCATTCCTGGGCAATGAAAACTTCTCTATTTAAGATATATCTTACTATAACGAATCTCTACGAATTTTCATTTTCCTGGTTTGGACATGGAGGGTTTGAGAGGAAAGGGGAGATGGGAGGAAAAAGAGGATTTGTGTGGCCCTTTTAGGTTTGATTCAGAAAACAACACTAGAAATATGTTCAGAAGAGGGATAGCTTTCAAATGATGTGCTGTTTGATAAGCTTTGACAAAAAGCGAAAAACCTCATTTGGTCAACCTCTAGACTACCTCCATAATGATAAAAATAAAATATAATTGAATATAGTCATGCGACACCTCATTTGAAAGCTCCTGACATAAAGATTTTAAATATCTAAGTCTTATGCAATAGTTTTTGAACCAAATTTGAATTTGCCATGTTTTTCTTTGGGAGGTACTTATATTCAGGGGTAGGGGGGGGGGGGTTATAGAGCTAGGACATACCTAGGCAAGGAAAACTTCTCCATTTAAGATATATGTTACTATAACAAATCTTTTTACGAATCTTCATTTTTCTTGTTTTGACATGGAGGGTTTGAGAGGAAAGGGGAGATGGGAGACAAAAAAGAATTTGTGTGGCCCTTTTAGGTTTGATGTATAAAACAACACTAGAAACATGTTCAGAAGAAGGATAGCTTTCAAATGATGTGCTGTTTGATAAGCTTTGACAAAAAGTGAAAAACCTCATTTGGACTACCTCTAGACTACCTCCATAACAATAAAAAATAAAATATAATTGAATATAGTCGTGCAACACCTCATTTGAAAGCTCCTTCCATAAAGATTTCAAACATCCAAGTCTTATGCGATAGTTTTTGAGCCAAATTTGCATTTGCCATGTTTTTCTTTGGGAGGTACTTACATTCAGAGGTAGGAGGGTTTATAAAGCTAGGACATTCCTAGGCAAGGAAAACTTCTCCATTTAAGATATATCTTACTATAACGAATCTTTTAAGGAATTTTCATTTTTCTTGTTTTGACATGGAGGGTTTGAGGGGAAAGGGGAGATGAGAGGCAAAAGAGGATTTGTGTGGCCTTTTTAGGTTTAATGTAAAAAAACAACGCTAGAAACGTATTCAGAAGAAGGGTAGCTTTCAAATGATGTGCTGTTTGATAAGCTCTGACAAAAAGTGAAAAACCTCATTTGGTCTACCTCTTGACTACCTCCATACCAGTAAAAATATAATATAATTGAATATAGTCATGCGACACCTCATTTGAAAGCTCCTGACATAAAGATTTTAAATATCCAAGTCTTATCCGATAGTTTTTGAACCAAATTTAAATTTGCCATGTTTTTCTTTGGGAGGTACTTATATTCAGGGGTAGGGGGGTTTATGGAGCTAGGACATTCCTAGGCAATGAAAACTTCTCCATTTAAGATATATCTTACTATAACAAATCTCTTTACAAATTTTCATTTTTCTTGTTTTGACAAGGAGGGTTTTGGAGGAAAGGGGAGATGGGAGGCAAAAGAGGATTTGTGGGGCCGTTTTACGTTTGATGTAGAAAATAACCTTTGAAACATGTTTAGAAGATAGATAGCTTTTAAATGATGTGCTGATTGATAGCTTTTGAATAAAAAATGAGGCAACAAAATTGGTCTGCCTCCACCTCAATAGGCCTAACAGTCAAAATAATATTTTTTTGAATATAGTCATGTAACACCTCATTTGAAAGCTCCTGGCAAAGTTATTCCAAATAACAATGAAAAACTCTATGAAAAAAAAATATTTTAGTCATTAATTTTAAGTTCACGCTTATATTTGTACTTTTAAGTAAAATATCAAAAACAGCAAAAAAAAATCAAAAACTTAGTAACAATTGAGAGCTGTAAGTGTCAGCAGTTTTTTTTAAGGGTAGTTTTTATTTTCAGAGCTATAGGGTAAGCAATTTAGGTCAGGGAGATAAACCGGAGATGGGAGCAGGAGATAACTTCATTCTGGTCACTCCTTCTCCCTCTAGAGGGTCCTGACCTTTAAAAATCTGTGTGTTATAAAAGTGAAACCTTACAAAATAGGTCTTAAAAATTGATATTGCTTAAAATTCTACTCAAATAAAAGGAATTGCACTTTCGGAACAAAAGTCAGAGGAAAAGAAACTGATCACTGAAAATTAAGGTAAAATGTTGTTTTGTCAAAATTTCAAAAGGTAAATTCAATATGTTTCAATAGTCAGTACCTCCAAGAGAGAGAAGGAGTGGAGTTAGGTACTTCAAAAACTTCCTGGGACATAATTTAGCCTGTAGACACATCCCTGAAAGTTTCAATTTCCTAACCTAACCCCTTTTCAAGATAGCCAAAAGTAGTTAAAGTAGAATTTTACTGCAAATTGCATCTTGAGCCCTTAGAGGAGCCCCAAAGTCATTTGTATAAATTATGAAAGAGCATAAGAAAAGCATCAAATGATGTTTTCACTTTTGCCCTTGCTAAATCATAAAGCCCACTACAAGTTTACCATGAACTTTACCCCCCTCCCCCTAATGTGCAAATATATACCCTTAATTAGAATATTCCTTGAATTGTCAATGGCAAAGTTTTGAATAGCAAAATTCAGTGCTATTTTTGTCCATAGCATTTGAAAAACTCAAAATGGTAAGAAAACAATTTTGTTGTACTTTATTTAAGCTGGACATATTTTCAAAGGTTTCACTTTTATAACACATAGATTTTTAAAGGTCATCAAAGGTCAGGACCCTCTAGAGAGAGAAGGAGTGGAGGTAGATACTTCAAAATACCTTCCCAGGACATACTTTAACCTGTAGACCCATCCCTGAATGTTTCCTTTTCCTAACATAACCCCTTTCCAAGATAATCAAGAGTAGCTAAAGTAGAATTTTAGGTCAATATCTACCAAATCATATTATTGAGTTAGGACTAAAGTGAATACACCATTTGATGCATTTTTAAATGCTGATTACAAATATAATAAGCATTTCTATCGGAAATGAATTTCAGCCCCCCCCTATATATGCCAATTCAGGGTTAGGTTAGGTTGGGTTAGGTATAGCCTATATAGGGGGGGGGGGCTGAAATTCATTTCCGATAGAAATGCTTATTATATTTGTAATCAGCATAAAAAAAGGCATCAAATGGTGTATTCACTTTATTCCTAACTCAATAATATGATTTGGTAGATATTGACCAAATTTTACCCTAGTTGTTTTCAGCTTCACAACTTTGCTCAAACCCAATTTATAAGGTTTTAAAGATATATAAATACATTTCCTAAATTTTGAAAACAAGAATTGATATGGTTTAAAATTCTACTCAAATAACAAGAATTGAATTTTTTGAACTAAAGCAACTAATAAGAAAAATGAAACTAATAACTAAAGAGACTAATAACTAAAAATAAACTAATAACTAAAAATTAAGGTAAAATGTTTTGTCAAAATTCCAATAGGTAATATGTGGGGGGGGGGGGGTGGAATCCACCCTCCAATCACTCTGAATCTTAAAAAGGGCACTAGAACTTTTGATTACCAATCCATTGAACCCCCTCCAAAATTTATACAATCACACTTTCTGTGTAAACCTTATATTTCCCAGGGCATAACTTACAACCCTTGCTCTGAGGGTTGTGTATAGGGAAGTGTCATCTGCAAAGACATAATTTATGGAATTTTAACTATGTTGAACAAAATTGCTATCTCAAAATTTTGATTGGAGGTGTTTGGGGAAATTGTGGGCATGGGAGGAGTGTTAGTTGTCCTCCAAACACTTTTTACTATTAAAAAGGCCATTATCCCTTTCAATTTCCAATTGAATGAGCCCTTTTTGAAGTTTCTTCTATGACAAATGGCCATCTAAAAATTTCTATCAGATGTATTTTGGGAAAATACAAAGTGGAGGGGTAGTATTGACCCTCCATCACTCTGAATGTCAAATAGTACTAAAACTTCTGATTAGCAATCAAATCAGCCTCCCTTCAAAGTTTATATTTTATTGGATGTGTTTGGGGAAAAAGGGTGCAGGATCTCAAATTTTATTGGATGTGTTGGGGGGAAAAGGGTGCAGGAGGGGGTCTAGTTTTGCTCTGATCTTTTTACTCTTGAAAAGTGAACTAGAATTTTTTATTTCCAATCAAATGCTCTGGAGTTTATACAACCACCATTTCCATAAAAGCTTATATGCCCTTGGGGCATAACTTATAACCCTTATGGTGAGGGCTCTGGGGAGGGATGTCATTCTCAAAGACATAATTTGCAGACCTTTCAACTATGCTGAAAAAAATTGCTATCTCAAAATTGCTATAATACAAAACTCTATATGCCCCTAGGGTATAAGTTACAACCCTTCCCCTGGGATTGGGGGGGGGGGAGTTATGTTGACCCCTAAGTGTTATTATCTGATTGTTGGACTATTTCAAACAAACTGGATATCTCAAAATTTTTATCAGATGCATTTGGGGAAATGAGGGTGTGTGTAGAGAGGATTGATGCCCTCTAAAATCACATTTGATTCATAAAATGATAACTAGAACTTTCAATTTCCAATCAAACGAGCCACTTCTGAAGTTTATACAACCACCCCTTACATAAAAACTTATATGCCCACAGGGCATAACTTAAAACACTTGCCCCAGGGCTCTGGGGTTTTTTTTTCGACCTCAGAGTTTTTGATATCTGACTTTTGAACTATTTTGAACAAAATGGCTATCTCAAATTTTTATTGGATGGGCTTGGGGGAAAAGGGTGTGTGGGGGGGGGGTCTAGTTTCCCTCTGATCTTTTTTACTCTTAAAAAGTGAACTAGAATTTTTAATTTCCAATCTAGTGAGCCCTCTCTGAAGTTTATATGGGCACTCCTACCATATGAACCATATGTGCCCCTAGGGTATAACTTACAGGGGTATAACTGCCTGCACCTGGGACTTGGGGGGTGACATTGACTGTGGAGTCTTTGTTATCTGATTTTTGAACTGTTTTTAACAAAATGGCTATCAATATTTTAATCAGATGCATTTGGGGAAAAAGGCAAGGGGGGGGGGCTAGATTCCCTTTGATCACTTTTGACTCTTAAAAAGGGCACTAGAACTTCCAATTTCCAATTGAATGAGCCCCTTCCAAAGTCAATACAACCACCCATTCCATATGAAGTGCATCTGGAAAAAAATAATAAAACATTGAAGCCTTATGGCATGGGGGGGGGGGGCTAGTTGCTGTTGGATCTCTTTTGACTCTTAAAAAGTGAACTAGAACTTTCAATTTCCAATCAAATGAGCCCTCTGATATTTATATGAGCATCCCTTCCATAAGAACCCTATGTGCCCCCAGGGCATAACTACAATGCCTGCCCCTGGGCCCTGGGGGGGGGGTTGTGTTGACACCAGAGTTTTCTGACCTTCAAACTATTTGTAACAAAATGGCTATCTCAAAATTTTGATCAGATAGGTTTGGGGAAAAAGTGCATTGAGGGGGGGGGGGGGCTATTTTCCCTCAGATCTCTTTTGACTTAAAAAGTGATCTAGAGTTTTTAGTTTCCAATAAAATGAGCCCTCTCTGAAGTTTACAAGCATACCTTCCATAAGAACCATATATGTCCCCAAGTCATAACTTACAACCCCTTTCCCCAGGCTCTGGGGAATTGTGCTGGCACTGGAGTTTTTGTTATCTGATCTTTGAACTATCTTTAACAAAATGGCTATCTCAAAATTTTTGTCTGATGTATTTGGGGAAAAAAGGGCAGGGGGGCTTGTCCAACATTGCTAACTGTTGCTAATTGTTCCTCACAAACTAAATCTTCCTTCATGTCCAAGGTATGACAAACTTTCATTTTCCTCTATATCTTTTCCTGCAATTCTATCTTGATATAGCACAATCTCAAAAGTTCTGCCCATTTCTCTTTAACTCTTTCCTTATCACTAGTTATGGCCCTGTTCCTATCTTTAACTGGGACAAGTCCAGATTGACTACTCTCTCTCAATTTATTAACAATATTTTACTATTATGTCATCTTGCTGCATCTTCCAGATCCTCAGCAATTTTATCCATGACCTGCACTTCACACCTCCAAATGGCTAGCAAAAGAATGTCAAAAAAGAAATATGTCAGAATGAAAATCTATTCATTATTCTTTATTTCAACTGAGTTTTGTCATAAGATGTTAAAAAGATAAAAAGAAGTAGAAGTCACTAAAAAAAGAAATATAAAAGTAAAGAAAATAAAAAGGGACATTAAAAAAAGGAGAGAAAAGAGACTAATAAGAACAGAAGCTAGCAGGATGTTTTGTTTATTTTTTCTCTAGTATAGGGGACAAAGGTTTTTTTCATATCTGGATGTACAACAGTGAATAGAAGATAAAGTAGGAAATGGCTGAGAAAGAGTCCATGGAGGCCAGAATCAGGGTGGAAAAAGTCTTTGGAAAAATATGTTCTCTCCAAGGGTTTGTTGTTGCATTTGATACAAAATAGAGGCACAACATAACATACCTCTTACCTCTCCTACACTCAAGCATTTCTAACCTAGCTTTTTTTAGAAGGAGAGAGTATGGGACTTTGCCTTCTTTGAAAATTATTTGCAGGGCCCTTTCTTGGATAGATTTTAAATTATCTGACTCTTCCCTGGAAATGCCAGGGTGCCAAACTGGACAAGCATATTCATAGTGAGGGTGGACAAAGGAAGTTTAAATCCTTAAAGAATGGGAAGGTTGGATGTCTAATTTATTTGAAATTTTAAGTAGGGATATCCCACCTTAAAATTGTCTATAAATATACATTAGCTGTATATGTGATATTTTTAATGTGGGTGTCCTGCTTTAAATTAGAAGAAATTATGATGTCAAGTAATTTAAACAAGGATTCAGAATTGATAGGCCAGAAGGACAGGGATTTAAGAAAACAAATTAACATAAGGTCATTGATAAAATTACATCTGTCAGGGAATTCCTTAGCCAGGCTGTTACTCATGACTTAGATAAAGAGAGGACCTTGGACAGTACCTTAACGTACTCTATTGTGGACAGGGGGAGGATTGAGATAATGATTCAGATATTAAACTACTTGTGATCTATTTGATAAAAAGGAGGCAACCAATTTCACCTGGAAAAAATCAATATTAAGTTCACTCACAAGTTTTTCAGCCAATATATTGTGATTAACTAGATCACATGGTTTTAGGAGATCAGTGGAAATTAGGTTTAGCCAAGTATTTGGTTTTTCAAGAGGTTTTCGAATGGTGTTTACATCACAAGATGAACAAAGTAATGGGGACCTTAAGTGGATTTGAGGTTTCTAAATTGCCTCAGGTTGGTAAGAGGTTGAATTTGTTACTTAAGCCAGTCTGCAAGGAATCCTTCATACAGTTTTGAGAAGTTAGGACTGAGAGTATAGCAGAGTTGCCATTCTGTGCAAGGTTTGTTCTCTCCCTTTGTACTTGGCTGGTACTACAAAACTTGGATATCATCAAAAAGAGAATTTAGGGCCCAAAAAGCTATGAATTTACTGTTTTCTCTATATTTGTTCTGGAAAAATGTAAAATGACTGCTTTAGGTTAGGAATAGCCCTATCCTTGCTTATAAGGACCAGGGAAACCCTCTGCTATGTAAAGTCTAATTGGAGAATAATAGATCTTTTCCAATTTTCCTTATTTTCAATGAGAATGACTGCTTATTTAGGCAGTTCTAACTGACGTATTTTCCCTTTTCTTAGAATATGATGGCAAAGCTATCCTGACCCCAATACTTTAAGGCTTATCAGAACCACAAATATTTTAGGCTTCCCACTTTCCTCCCTCTAAAACAGTATTTTAGGTTCTTCTCACCCTCCTCCCTACTCTTGCTGAAAGTTTCAAATCAATCCTGCAGGTTGTTTTAGGATATTCCAGATACCATCTTTTGGTGTACTTATTTATTGGGGCAATTCAGTTGCATACTCTTGGTAAAATCTGGGAAATCTTGGCTTGAAAATTTATGCCTAAGAGTTCCAAGATGATTAGACTGTCATGACCAAATATGTCCACCTTTTTTTTTCTAAAATCTCTGTGTAAGCAATGGGTAATTTACTTAACTTAGGGCCTTTGCTCCTGGGGATGAAGGGGTCATGTCAATTCTGGAGACACACTTGTTAGATGGTTTAATTATTCTCAATTATTCAAGAATAGTATTCTAAACACTGTTCCAAACTCTATTGCTGTTGAGAAGGGTGAAGCCTTCACCCCCCCCCCCAATTGCTGGGCCCTTAAAAGAGCACTAGGATTTTCAGTTTATGACTGTTTTAGCCCACATCCTTCTATATGAAGTGACAAAAATATATATTGGAGACACTTCACTATTTACGAAGTCAACAGTAGTGCAATTGACTTGGATCAAATTTCTCAGCAGGAAATTTTTGGCACAAGATTTTCAATAGTGCTGACCAGAGTGTTAGGGTTTTAGGGAATTCACCAGGCTAGATATCAAATTTAGTTCTTTTACCTTTCAAATTACTTAATTTTTCTTGCTGGTTTTGTCTAATGTTATAAATCCCATGGCTTAGTCTAAACAATGTTATTTTTAAGGTTGTAGACTTCTTTTCTGTATTATTTATATTGTCTTAAAATTTAATATGTTCTTGTGGTTTTTGAATACTCAAATAGTTTATTGGATATTCCTATTAGTTTTAGAAGTCCTGCGCTTAAAAATGGATGAAGAGGTCTCAAATACCAGAAGATCAGTAAGAAGTTCGACTAGGGCACAGACATTTGCTACTATTGGTGAGTATTAGCATCATATACCTGTTTATTGTACTACACCATCCTTGAATCAACAAAATCAATACAAATGGTGCCTGGGGCTCCCACAGATATTAATCAAAGAAAAGGAAGGGGGGGGGGGGTAAGCCCTGTTTTTGCTGAGTAACATGGGGGGGGATTGAATCTTCACTTCTTGAATTTTTGAGACTATTAGGACACAATAGTAAAAGGTGGGAGGGGCTTAGTGTCATCTAATTAAATGCTTCACATTGATAGAAGAATGTACATGTGGTAAAACTGTGGTTATCAGATTTAATCCAAGTTCTGAGTTCTTTTATTTAACAATATGTTCCCAACATTAAAAAACAGCGTCATTCAGGCTCCATGACCAGATTGGAACAGGGAAGAAAAATATTTCAATAAAAATATGAACAAAACATATAATCCAGTTTCCCACCTCAAAAGTCTCCAAACTGACAATTTGGGCAAGGGAGTAGTGCATGATTTCACCCACTAAAGTGAAAACCCAATTTTATCCAGAGACATCAACTCTAATGGAAAAAAAACTTAATTATTAGCTGGACATTTTCTAACATTCTTTTTGAACATACCAAACATATGACAGCTCTGTATGGACTCTGGGAGTTTCTTCCAGATCAAATTACAAGCTATCAGACAGCTGAAGTCAAACCACACTGATTGAGTATGAGGTTGCAAATGCATGCTCAGTTGAGTGCTTAACCCTAAAACTAAATTGAAAGTCACAAGAAAAATGTTTAGGACCAAGAAAATCAAGAAGTCAAGAAAGTATTACTTTTTCAGAAATTTTAGTAAATACTGCTAGAAGACATGGAATAATAATTTGTAAGATCATTCTGTGATGCAGCTTTAAAAAGAATAATGACACAAGCAAGCTTTAAAGCAATTCTAATATTTAGACACACTGATTGTTATTTTTTGACAGCCCCTTCCTTTTTTTACCAGGATTAATGTATTCTTTTGCAAATTTTGTACTGCATAAAATTCTCTAACGATAATCAATTTCTGCTGTCACATACAAGACAAGTTTTTACTTAAACAATTTGGACCATCAAAAAAAAAAAAAAAAAAAAAAAAAAAAAAAAAAAAAAAAAAAAAAAAAAAAACTTCATCTTCATATGAACAAGGCTGATAAGCATGTATCATACAGAGATGTGGGCAGCATTGTGTGAGATCAATTTGCACCAAACAATGAGCATAAGTCAAATGAACAGAAGTAGTTTTAAGTGCTATGATCACAGGGCAATTTATATTCAATCACGCTTTGATCCTACTGATCTACATTGTCCTGTTGATTCTTCCTTTGAGAACAGCATAGCAATTTTTTTTTGTAATTGTCTCTGAATTTTGAAGATGTCAGGTGTACAATCTTTTGGCAGAACAAAAACGATAAGAACAACTCAGTAAAATTGTTATGTGTAGCCAGATAATAAAGCTTCATTTTCGTGTACTCTGTGTAGGAATATTGAAGGTGATCTTTGAGTTATAGATACTAGAACTTTTTTGCTCAATCATTTCTAACGTTGTATATATTTTCAATATAAATTCACTTATGAAAATGTAGCAACTGGATACAACCCACTTAGATTTATATAACTACTTAACCATGAAAAGATTCCAGCCCCACAGGAGCTTAAAGGGCCAAATAGTTTAGTCAGATTTTAGCCAAAACATGTTTAGACCTTCTCTACCCCTCACTGAAGACCCCCCCCTCTAAAGAAGCTTTATAAAATTTCAACTTGGTCTCCCAGTTCTAGCTCCATAGGAGCACATTAAATCATTTTTAGAAAAATGTTGGGTGAGCCATTTGGTTTTGAAACGAGGACATCTTCTTTACATACTTATAGTCTTATTTTGACGTGTATTATAATCGTTTCATATTATTATAAAAAGTAAATAAAGTAACTACTAATTATTTGTGGTGAAGTTTTTTATGTCTAAAGATAATTTTTTAAGCAGCATTCGACCTTGGAGCTCTTACTGACGGGGACTCCCCACCACCACCCAACCATGCTCCACCAAGAAGACGTGCAGGAGGGCCACAAAGAAGTCCTTCCCCGCCTATGCTTGAAGAGCAACCTATAAAAAAGAAAGGACGTCCTGCAAAGCGTCAGCCACAGAAGCAACAAGATGTCCTGCCTGATATACCCCCTGAAGAAGAAGGCAGTCTGTATCATATGGTGCTTCAAGGAAAAGCATCACTTCCTGTAAGCTCACTTTCTCGGTTTTTTCTTATGTACAGCCTAATGATATTCCTTAGAGCTAGAGCACTGTAGTGACATATAATAGGATAGATTGGAGATCCATATCTTTACCAGAGAGACAATTGTGACAATCATAACTGACTTGTTGAATTCCATAATAAGTTAAATTCAAAATTTCTCGAGTGCTTTCCCGAACGTAAGACTAAATTCTGTTCTAGTGATAAACCATACGTAAATTCAAAAATAAAGCAACTGATAAAACATAAATTGCGCCTAATACGAAAAGGTCAAGTGAACCAAGCAAAACAGTTGGCAAACCAAATAAAATGGAAAATCAAAAAGGCACAAGCAAATTACTATGAAAATGAAGTTGACCATCTTTTGGAGTCCAAACCGTCGCAGTTTTTCAGTAAAGTAAAAAGTCTGACTGGCAAAAGTTCTCAACCAGTTGACTTCATGAAGGATGAGCCTCTAGAGAAAACCGCGAATGATTTAAATGCCCATTTTGCTTCAATTGTGCAGTCTTACCCCTCTCTTCCACCCGAGGATCCTCCAGTAAAGTTAACTACTTCTTCAGATGATAATTTAATTGCTGATATTTCATCGGCAATTATAATCCGTAAACTCTCTTCGTTAAAAAGAACTTCCGTTGCCCTTTTGATATTCCAGTTGCTCTTATTAAAGCATTTGCTAAAGAATTATCATTTCCCCTTCAGATAATTTTCAATAATATAACAAAAACAGGATATTTTCCAAAGAAATGGAAGAAAGGGTTTATTACTTCAATTCCAAAGAAAGGAGCAGCTAATAATTTCTCTGGTGTCCGGCCGATCACAGTTACGTCAGTTTTTAGCAGAATATACGAAAGCTTTGTTGCCGCATGGCTGAAAAATATCTTTGAAAGTAACTGATCGAAAGCAATTGGTAACATCCCTAAGTGTTCGACAGTTCATTACCTCGTTAATTTAATTGATTTATTTTAAAACACCTGGATGAACCTGGAAAATGGATAAATTTAATTGCAATTGATTTCAAAAAAGCATTTGACCTTGTTGATCACAAAATCCTTTTAGAAAAAATGGCGGAAAAAAATATACCCAGCTTTATTATTAAAATCATCAAGAGCTTCTTAACAAATAGAGAGCAAACTGTGAAGTATAAGGACCAATTTTCCACTTTTCTGCCAGTTTTTTGTGGAATCCCACAAGGAACGGTGATCGGGCCGCTGGGCTTCCTCCTCATGATAAATGAAATCGCTGCTAAGCTGGGGGACAGATGGAATACGTTGACGACTTGTCCTTAACGGAAATCGTATCTAAGGATTCGAAGAGCAATGCTGCTGGTATCATTGACCAAGTTACCTCAGAGGCGGCTGAACTTAACATGGTCGTGAATAAAGACAAATGCTCGGTCACGACATTTTCTTTTCTTCAGAATACTCAACCGTCTTTCGAACCTCCTATCGCTTCCGAGCTAATAAGCCATAAAATAACTTTACTAGGTGTGGTGATTTCTTCTGATCTCTCATGGCGGGAGAATACAAAGACAATTGTAAAAAAAGCTAACGGCGCAATCCAAATGCTAAAAACACTGAAAAAAATTTCGAGTTCCTAAGGATAAGCTGAAACTAATATTTCACACTTTCATCCGCCCTTAGTTGAATATGCTTGTCCGGTTTGGCACTTTGCCCTTACCCAGGATGAAATTGATAAAATAGAACGAGTTCAGAAGAGATCACTGCAAATCATTTATGGTGGATCCCCTCTACCTTACTCCTTTTACCTCAAGGAATTTAAACTTGAATCCCTTTCTTCCCGCCGAGGAAAATTATGCCAAAGATTTGGCTCCACCCTCCTTCAACATCCCATCTACCGATCATTCCTTCCCCACCTTT
This sequence comes from Artemia sinica, assembly GCA_027921565.1. Taxonomy (NCBI): domain Eukaryota; kingdom Metazoa; phylum Arthropoda; class Branchiopoda; order Anostraca; family Artemiidae; genus Artemia; species Artemia sinica. The sequence continues at coordinate 35,975,426 of CM051270.1, forward strand.
TGTCCCTATAAGATCTCGTCCCCCAGGGAGGTGGCTGAGAAAGTTCCGAAACTAACCCCAGTCCACTGTAACACCATGCGTTATAGTAAAAGCTTTGTGCCAAGCTTTGTCAAATATTATAATGATCTTTAGTGTTTTTATTGTTTAGTTTATTTTTATCCTGACGAAGTTTTACCGGATAATTTTATTCTCAATCTCAAGTGTTTTTATCCTGACGAAGTTTTATTAGACAACTTTATTTTGTTAATTATTTATTTTGTTAATTTACGTTATTTTGTGACTAAGAGACATCATATTTGGGCTTTGCCCACGAGAGCTATGTCTTGTTTTTAATTAAATGAATTTGAATTTGAATTTGAACTGTCAATTTGAAAACGTGGTTTTTAATCTTCGGGCTGTAGTTTGTTCCATTTTTTAATTGTAAATTACTTGATAGATATTATTATTGTATTGGTGCTTAATTTGCAGAGATTTTAACCTAACTAAAACATTAAAAACAACTAATTTTCCCACTTTAGAGCCTTATGAAGATTCGAATAGTGTTGCAGGGAAATATTCTTGATTAGGGCTCTTTTAAGACAGACTTTGTATCCTTATTTACTTACTTTTGTCTAGAAAAACCTCGGAATTGCTTCAAATATAATGTTTTTTTTTGTCACAATTAATTGAAATAATTACAAGTCTAATGACTGAATACGCTAGTTTCGGGTTTGAAAAATAAAATGAAAAGGCTTAGTAAGGATGAATGATTAGCTGACAGAAAGAGTGATTGGACAGTTTTGCAAGTTTTTTATATTCTAGCATGGATAATTTATAATAGCTGACATTTATCTTGTGTATATTCCCCATGTTCTGTTTGATCTAAAGTGGAATATGATGTCCATCTCGAAAGGAAGATTTTGGCACAGTGGTAATCATAACTTATTTCCTGGTTAAGTTTTACATGTTTTTTCCTCTAAAATTTAAATTCAGCATTAATCTTTGAGCATAGATTTATTTTCTATCCCTAGTGTATATACTGTATAGTAGCTTTTTCCGGTTCCTTATGTCACTTAGCTGCTTTATATAGTAAAGCAGACAAGAACACTAAGCATGGCTGACCCAGGAATAAATAAAAGTAATAATAACACAGCTGTCCAAGGTTTATCTTTAGATACATAAACAAGGAGAATAAAAACAACATAATATTCTACAAGAATCAAAAATGCCCTGAATTTACTATTTTCTGAAAACAATAGCAAATAATGCAAAAAAGAAACTATTACAGGATAAACTAGGAAAAAGAAACTGAGTAATGGTGTGTATAACAAACGATTCAAATAAATAAAAACCAAATCCACTGTCCTATGAACCATAAACCTACATCTACATGCAGATAGCGATAGTTGTGTTTCGGAAGCAACATTTGGTTCTTTGCCGTTTTTTCCTATGCAGCCGATTTCGGTATGCAAGAAACTGGTAAGGGTTAAAGTCTTCTTGACTCAGTGCAACAACGAGCTAAGTTCAATCTGCAGACTGACTAGATGAAAAAAAAAGGATTTGAATCCTGACCTTGTGCTGATATAAGCTTTGTTGGAATTAGTACAAAACTGAGCTGAGTCATGACTCGTTACAAAACCTGCATGAAAACACGAGCTTAGTCCTGACTTAGTGAAAAAAGAGCGTACTTTGAGCTGCGGACTGACTGTGTCAAAATGAGCTAAATCCTGACTCGGTACAGAAAAGTGATACAGAAATCGGTACAGAAATGAGCTTACAATTTATTCGGCGTAAAAATCAGTCCAGTTCTGAATCACTGTACAAACAAGCTAAATCCTGACTCGGTGCAAAATCAAACTAAACTGAGACTGAGTAAAAAAAAAATCCAAGCTGCAGAGCGAGCTGTTTCAAAAATATGCCAAGCCCTGACTGCGTAAAACAACTTATGTCCACTCTAGGTTCAGGTTCAGGTTCATTTATTATTCAATCATACATAATGACATTAAATATATACAGATATCTGGCAGTGAGACAAGCTCGTTTTGCACAGATAAAAAGAAAAACAATAAAGAAATATACGGATTTTCATTCAAAATGGTAGACTTCACAAACAAATATAGATAAATCAATAAATGTAAGGTTAATTACTCACCACACCACGGCAGACACCCACCCGACGATACATAAACAACTCTCAACCAGCAATGGGACAAGAAGAAGGATATCAAGATCCGAGAGAGATCGAAAAATAGAAGAGAATATTATTATAAGGAGAATATATTAAAAATAAAATAATATTTGACTAATAAATGTCCAAAAGGAATGATTTTATTTTATTTTCCTCAAGTCCTACCTTACTGTGAAAACGAAATAAACCCAAGCTTCGACTTCCTTCGGTTCAAAATCAAAATAAGCTCTGACTTCGTGAAAAAACCATCTAAGTCCTGACTCATGACAAAAATGGACTAAGTTCTAATTCGCTGCCAAAACAGGTTAAGTAAGTATTAGCTTTAAGGCAAACTGAGACTTGACTTAGTGTTAAAACAGGCTATTTCTTAACTTAATGCAAAAAAGAGACTTTAGTACAAACTTCAGACAAACTGACATGATGCAAAGAAAGAGCAATATCCCAGCTGTAAACGAACTCGGTGCCAAAAAATAGAACTAAATCCTAACTCTTAGAAGAAAAATCTAAACCTATACTGGGCGCAAAAAGGGGCTATGTTCTACCTTAATGAAGAAATGAGCCAAGTCCAAGCTGTGGAATTTCGGCACTCGTCGCAAAAAGAGCCAAGTCTCGACTCAGCGCAAAACGGGGGAAATTCTGAATCAACACGAAAACGATCTATTGCTGGTGATTTCTTTTCATCTTTAGTTTGACTTGATGTTTTATGTTTTTAATTCTTAATTCTTTTTAGTTCTTCAAAAAAGAAGAAGAAAAAGTACCTAACCTTTATGTCACCTTTAAAATTTCAAACAACATACAGATTCTTTCCAATTACGGCAAAGATAAAACCAGCCCCGTTCTTGAATGTGGTGTTTGTAGAGTACCCCGTTCTTGCAGTTTTTTTTCTATATTGGAAGGGCCACCAGCAACTAGGAGAGAGTTATTGGAACACAACTCTTCAATCGACAGAGCCATGAAGTTACGCCAAAGGTCCGAGAGTTTTGACTCTGCCATGGGCTCAACATACTGAAGACCACTTCAAGGCATTGTCAAGATAACTTCGTTATGTTTGATGACTCCTCCATTATAGCCCCCTGTTAAAACTTTGACGCAAATTTTCAGGGAGACTGTTGAAATAAAGAAGAATATCCACTAAAAGTCTTTTTTAATAGAGGTGTGCGAGAAGTTTTTCTTAACCAGATTAATATTGCCTTTATGAATTCCGATCATTCTGTGCTTTACCACAAAATCATATTTCGCAACTTCTGGGACTACTCACAATTTCATACCTGGAAAGAGATTAGCGTAAGCCTTTTACAAAATAAATTTCGAATTAAAAGATTGATCTGCCATTCAATATCAGTTTTGTTTTGTTCAGTTGCCTTTTAACTGTTAATAAAGTAAGAGTGCCTTCTATTTTAGGTTTATTTTTTCAAGTTTTTCTGTTTGTATTGTCCTTTGGACTTTTATCTACATTTTAATCTTAGTTCTGCACTGAGGACGGTTGAACAGAGGTTTCGACTGAAACATGTATTCTTCTCTCATTTTTCTCCCACTGGCTGTGATTTACATTTTTTTTTTTTTTTTTTTTTTATTCTCCTACATTTTCTCGTTGTGTCGTGCTTAGTCAATGTGGTCTCGGAAATTATTTAAAGCTTTTAAGATAAATTAACACAGGATCAGCTTGGATGCATGGCGTATTTTTAAAAGTAACTCCATTGATCGTATGTCAGGGAATAGAGCATAAAGTTACTTAAAGCAGAAACTCAATATATTCAAATTGAGACCAATTTTTCAGAAGAAAAATGTTGTCTTGGTGCACATTATTTTTAAAAGTTGGAGGGGGATACAGCATTTGATCGATAGCAAAGATACGAAGCTACATTATTGCTCCTGAATAATAATAATAATCTTTATTCGTTCCCTTTTTCACACTGCAATAACATGGGTATCGTCAATTTAAGCAAAAAAAAAAGAAGAAAAGCACAAAAAGACACAAAAACCAAGAAAAACACAAATGATGAACCATCACCTCTACTTCAGGACACTATTTTTGTAACATCGGACGTAGTAGGGAACAAAGGATTTTAGATATCTTGTTGTCGAGTGTGTAGGCGGGCACTCCAACAGTTTTTTTTCCCTCTTTTAGAGTTGCCAACCTTGTTTTGTTTGCATGGGTCTCTGAAGTAAACGGAGGAAGGATATCTCGGTGTGTTGAGGACTTCAGGATGTCAGCTCAAAACTTCATCAGCATTTCATGCCTCCTTTCCTCCAGTTTTTGGAGCTTAAGTTGGCTCAAGCTTTGTTCATAGTTTTTATAATTCGGCCCAAGAATTATTTTGCAGGCTCTCTTCTGAATTGTTTCCAGTTTGTTTCTGTGCTTTTCTATAAGCGATGGGTGCCAGATAGGACAGCCGTACATCATTACGGGCATTACATAGCTTTTATAGCACTAAAGAAGGAGTTGCTCTGTCATTCCAAATCTTCTTAGATTTGCAAAGGATTTTAGAAAACTAGCTGCCTTTGCTGTGATCTGGCTGATGTGATCTCCGAACGAGAGATCTTCACTTAATGTGATACCAAGTATTTTTACTGATTTCTTTGCTTGGAGAGGTGCAGATTCATTTGTGCTCTTCTTCTTCTTCAGGAAGTTGACATGCATTACACAGCTTTTCTCGAGGCTTATCTGGAGCTTCACTTGATCAGTTTGATGTTGAAGCTCTGCAACAAGGGATATGAGCTGATTGGGTGTTTGTGACAGGAAGTGCAGCAGGCTTAGCCAAAAATCATCTGCAAATTTATGCCTCCTTTTTGTGTTGCCTCATCAGTCGGTTGATGACTATAACAAATAAGATGGGACCTAACTTGCTTCCTTGGGCAGCTCCACACGTGATGTCTTGGAAGTTGGGTGTTTCCCCGTTTTCGAGTTGTACGCACTTTTGACGACCAAAAAGGAAACTTGCAATGGTACATAAGAGAAACTGCGAGACTTCCAGGGCACGGGCTTCGTTGATTACAGTCTCATGATCAAGCAGATCAAAAGCTTTCACGAAATCTGAAATGATTATTTCAGCAAGGGCCTCAGGATTTTCTAGGTGCTCTAGTAAATCATGAAGTATTCTGACCAGATAGTGAGTTTTGCTGTGTCCTTGACGAAAACCGAACTGCATAGGATTGATTTTGTGTTCCACTTCTGCTAGTAGTCACTGTAAAATAAAATCTTCGAAGACTTTTGAAATGATGGGCTTCTTTGAAATTGGCCTGAGATCGGATGGTGAAGTTGGTGATGTTTTCTTTGGAATTGGTGTGATAAATGCCTTTTTGAACTTATCCGAGAAAATGCCTTCCAGTAGGCACTGGTTATACACCATAGCCTATGGTGTAGCCAGTAAGGGGGAGCATGCATGTATCAGCCTTATAGGAATTTCACCAGGGTACGAGGCTTTCCTAATGACTAGGTTTTCGAGTTTTTCTTGGACCTGGGAAACTAATAATAGGGATGGTTTCGATTGGACCATTCTGTGGCATAGTCTTGAAGGGAGGCTGTTGGCGGCAAATATTTGAAAAGCGTGCATTAATTGCTTCTGCGGTTACATTCTCTCCTTGCTGGTCCCTCAGGATGGATTTAGACTTCTGCTGTCCCATTAGTTTCCGTACAGTTGTGTGGAACTTTCTTGGGTCACTGGCTGACAACTTAGCAAAAATTTGGTGTCCATACAGACGTCTAGCTTGCTTTAGTAGTCTTACTACTATGTTTCTCTTCGGTTTATATTCGTCAGAGTGTGGCTTTGTGGAAGAATCGTTCGTACTCTCGAATTGTTTGTTCATAGAGGAGTTCAGTCATGCTGTTTGCGTCTTTATTTTCGAAAAGGCGTTACCAGCATACTGAGTTGAGCCATTCTCTGTAGCCAATTGTACCTTCTTCTGTAAGTGGACGGTAGGTGAACTGGGTTGGTTTAGTAGGTTTCATTGTTGACTTTGCCCGTAATATAACTGTTGCATGGTCACTGGTTGAGAGTGGTGCTTCCGCCGAAGGATCTAAGTAGAAATCACCAAGTGTAGTGAAAATCAAGTCAAGGGTGAAAACTTGTCGGCTGGCCAACCGTTGCTGCAACACTTTACACTCCTCAAGCGAACGCAAAACAAGTTTCCCCAGGACATTGACCCAAAGAAATTTGTTCCCCTTCTCCAAAAAAATGGCTGAAAATGCCGTTTTCTGCGTTTTGAACCCCCCCCCCCCTCCCTCCGGCTATAATAATGGCTATGGGCTACCCATTATCACCAAAATTTGCTTAACTCCTTTGGGCTAATATCAGGGGTGTCTGCTATTTCCGTGCAGGTATAGATTTAAAGATTAGATTCCCCACCTCCCTTCCCCAGACACGCCTTTTTTAGATTATAACATGTCACTTTATTATTGAAAGGCCTACAGTTCATGTTTATAATTTTTTTTAAGGCCATTGTCTATGATTGGATGGAAAACTATAAAAACAACAAAGAAGATGCTTTAAGGGAGCTGATGCAATTCTTCATTAGTGCATCTGGCTGTAAAGGAAAAATAACACGTGATATGCAAACACAAATGGAACATGCTACTATTATTCGAAAAATGACAGAACTTTTTGACGAAGAATCAGGGGAATACCCTTTAATAATGGCTGGAGTAGTGTATAAGAAATTCAGAAACGGTTTTTGTGATTTTGTTCAAACTTTGGTGAAACAGTGTCAGTATTCAATTTTGTATGATCAGTATATGATGGACAATGTTATTTCACTGCTGCTTGGCCTGTCTGATTCTCAAGTTCGTGCATTTCGACATACAGCAACGTTGGCAGGTTAGTTAAAGTTACTTTTTTTATTTTCCTTTGAACAAGTTCCCGGCTATAACTGAAATTGGCACTGAACTTTGAGGAGAAGCAGCAGATGGTGGCATTTGTTTTAATTTTATTTTAAGTATATAGTTTTTTCTTCCACCGTTGAGTGTGTTAACCAACAACAAAATTAAAATTACCTTGGCACAAATCTATATTTGTTGCTAAATAACAACCTTGCATTCTTTAAGTAGTAGTAGAATTTATAGTTCATGGTGTTTATCTCAAAACAAGAGAACATATGCTACATTTTTCTTGGAACGATTTATTTTGCTTCTAAGAGTCCTCCAGTGGATGTTTGATTACTGTTTGCATTTGCACGGGATTGTTTTTCCATTGGAGGGAGTAAGGCAAATCAAAAATATTTAAGCATTTTTAGCTCTAAGAATATATTACATAACTGTTTATAGTTTTAAAAAAAATATGCCACACATAATTCCGCCCGTAATATTGTCCTGTTTAAATCCTCAAAATGTTGTAAAAAAAAAAAAAAAAAAAAAAAAAAAAAAAAAAAAAAAAAAAAAAAAGAAAATTTATTTTTACTTTCCTGTAAAACTTGTGAAAATTATAAGATATGCCCTTTTATGTACAGTGCAACGAGATTAGGTATTAAAGCTGTGAACATCTTTGAATTTCGGTACCCTGTAAAAAGAGAAAAGAAGAAATTTGCTCCCTCAAAATGAAGATTGTGCTAATAAATAACAGCGAATTGCCAAAATGAGCCTAAAACAAAAAATTGGCTATTGTCTTTAATTGTTAGAATTGTTAGAATGTCTTTTATTTTAGTAACTTTGCATTAAAAACTAAAAGACTATTTAAAGGTATTAAGATAAATGCAACACAAAACATTTTATGCACTGTATGTTTTTCCTATTGATTATGTCTATTATTAGGCATGAAGCTTATGACGGCGCTAGTTGATGTAGCTTTGACAGTGAGCGTAAATCTAGACAATACTACTCGGCAGTATGAAGCAGAAAGGCAAAAAAGTAAGGAAAAAAGGGCTTCTGATCGTATGGACACTTTACTTCAAAGGCTACAAGAACTGGAAGAAAACATGGATGAAATCAAAAATATGCTGAACTACATGTTCAAGTCGGTATTCATGCACAGATACAGGTAAATTTTATGTAAGTTTCATATTGGAGACACCATTTAGGGGTGAGGGACTGAAGGCTATTAAGAGATACCAAACGCTAGGTAGTCTGTTATGAGATATGGGAGGGTTTTAGGGGAAAGGTATATGAGTTGTCCTCCCCCTGGATTTGCATTAAGGGTATCTATCTAATTCTTGGCCAACATTTGGTTGAAGGACTCTACTGAAATCACTTTCGATTACATAGGAAATTTATCTCAGGGCAACGATTATCAAAGTGCGGGAAAGTTGCATTTTGGGAGTAGTTTTCTGGAAGTCCCCCGTCAATCCTGTCTGAAGGTATGGTCTATAAGATGTGCATTTTCTAAATCGTTCATATACCTGTGAGTAGCTTTTATGTTCTACCATCATTTATTGCTTTAGCATTTAATTGGAAATGTTATCTTTTGAGAAGATCATAAATTTTTTGTCTTGCACAAAAAAATTGTACATTAGTTGATGGATTGTGCAGCTTGTAAAAAGTAATATTGGGGATGTTTCAGCCACAGTCTTCCTTTATTAACTTTTTCTAACATTGACTTGAACATTAAATTTATATCACAAAGAATAATGCTTCTTAAAGTTCTTAGAGCTTCTTGTACGGTGATTCATGTAAAAATTGTTTAATGGCTCGCGATGGCAATGTCAGTCATTTTGCGAAACTTCTTTTGACTGTCCTTCCACCTGGTCCGAGGTCTGCCCCTCGGTTGTGACCAACCATGTCGTGCGGGGTCAAAGTCGTACGTATTCAAGCAGGAGCTGCCAGTGGAATCCGGATCGTATATCGAAACTATCTGGGAGTTGTCTGGGCAATCTGGGTTTAGAATGGCACTTGGTGAGTAAGAGCATGGAGTCCCTCGATTCGACGGTGTTGTTTTGTCTAACAGGTTTCTATTGTAATCAAGATGGGGATCAAGATTTCATATCGTAGTGGCTTAACTCAGACATTTATCAATGCTTGGAGGATTCAGTTTTAAATTTGATCAAGTCCACTTTTGAACTTTTTAATTTACTGATAGCACAAAACAGCTAAAAGTGTTCCGCATTTTTACTGTCTAGGTTCCAATTTTCGCAATGGCTGAGATATTTTGGCAGTTGTCGATAGTCCAAAATAAATGAATTCATTTATAAATGTGAACCCGGTTCACCTGTCTTTTTTTATTTCTCTCAAATTTTACATTTGTTGAAAGATCTTGCACATAAAGTATAACCGAAAGTAGGAATTTGGTTTTAGTTACTGACTTCTCTATCTCGAAAGTTGATTTTCTGTTCTATGTCGATGTGGATATCCCCCTCTCCCAGTTTTTTTTTTTTTTTATTGTTTTACGTCTGTTTTAGCAAAACAATTAAAAAAGGATTAGTATTAAAATTTACAAGTTTCACTTTTTGCCCCTAAAAGTTTTTTATCATGGAACGTAAAATTTTCGAATAAAAATATAATGTTCATAGGAATAGAGACATAGCTAAATTAATTAGCCTTAGAAATAACAAGGAATTTACCTAAGACAGTGGAACTGTTAAACCTTAAGAATATTTCCGCTCTATGTCTAAGAGCCGTCCTCGGCAAACTACGTATATAAAATAAAACTTACAATAAAATGTAACCAAACATTTTCATAATTCATACCTGAATGAATTGCCTCGTTTCGTACGCAGTGGCGGTTCTGGCCTCTCTCGTGCCCGGGGCAAAATCTTGATTAGCCCCCCTCCCCCTGTCTCCCAAATATTTCAGGCCAAATTTTGACAAATTTTCATTTATTAACAAAATTTCCATTTATTTAAATCTGACTTTCCTTAAATTAACCTCTGCAAAATATTAACTATCTCGTCCCTATGGATTGCTTCTAATTCTTCGAGTTGTATGCTCATTAACGCTAAATAATTTAGTCGCTCTTGGCTAATAGTCGATCTGACCCTTCTTACTAATTGACGAATTGCTGACACCCCCCCCCCCCTAACACCGAAGAAGTGACACAGCTGAAAAAAAGTTGAAAAATTGACGTGCATCTGGAGGCGTTTGGATTACGGCAGAGATGCCGAAGACGTCCCTTCGAGCCTGCATAACTTTTTGGACTGCTCTCCTAGTGGCTGTTGGGAATAACGAAACAGTCCCAAGAGATTGGACCGTGGGCATACTGATCAAACTCTTCTAGACGGTGAAGGGCGATGCGCCAATTTGTGACAACTGGAGGGGCATCAACTTAACGTCTGGGCCTAGGAAAATACAACGCCTAAGAACAGCCCTAGACTCAACTCGGGAAAGAACAACACGATTTGGTAGGTCTTGCTCTGATCTTATTTTCATTCCTAGACTAATGGTTGAAGAGTCCAGAAATTGGTAAAAAAAATTGATTTGATTTTGAAAGGCATCTACAGCTGCTGCAGCAACTGCAGCTGCTACTCGACGTCATTGACGAAAAGGCCGAAAAAGTGGGGCTTAAAGTGAATGTCAGTAAGACAAAGAGCATGACTACATCTAGCTCTCCACTGACACTGAAATGCACAGTTAAAGCAATTAAACAGGTCAATGAATTTAAGTACCTCGGGAATGTACTTGATTATAATGGTGAAATAACCAACGAAATCAAGAGGAGGATTGGACAAGTTGTATTGGCTTTTAACAAATTGAAACCAATCTGGTGCTGTATGAAATGCTGTAATTGCGAGAAGCTCCGCCTCATGAACAGCAATGTGATGTCCATTTTCCTCTGTGGAAGGGAATGCTGGAAACTAAGTGTCAAGATGGAGAAACGCTTCCGAGCATTGGAAAACATGTGCCTTAGAAGAATACTGAACATATCGTGGCAGGAAAAGGTCACGAACATAGAGATTTGCCAGCAAACCGGTCAATCATTAGTTACTGACCTTCTGAAATGTAGGAGATGGACATACTTAGCCACGTCCTTCGTATGCCAGAGGATCGACTCCCATATACGTTTTATGAGTGGTGCCCTGGGGGAGGGGCAAAAGATGTCGTCCAAGACACACCTTGCGACGGCAGTATGAACAGGATATGAGTAGAGGGGAGATGTCTATACAACCACAGTGGGAGGACGTCAGCGCTGCAGCTCAGCTCCGCGATGTCTGACGAGGTTTCGTAGACGCCCTATGCGCCATTCCTGTCTCTGAAGGATCTAAGGTCTAAGGCGAACGACCTCTCATTACTGGCCACTGACACTGCAATCGCTAATAACATTTGATAGGCAACTCTTACGTTTGTGAAGACCCATCCGTCTCCGTATTGCGCAATTCATTCTAACACATCTATAGGTTTCTTTGAGGAAATGTGTCGGTGTTTAATTTTCTTCATATCTTGGAATTCGTGGGACAACTGCATGGGACCTAAATCATTGCAATATCTTACTTGTGTTCTACTTACTTTGGCTTTCTAGGAATGGTGATGAACATATGGGAACAATGAAAATGTTGGATTCAATTTGCTTATACTTACTGCTAACTGTGCCCTCTACTTTATTTTAATAAAAATAAAATTTCAAGGATTTTAAAGATTCCTTTATATTATAAATTTTGTTTTATTTATATATGTAGCTTGTTGAGGACGGCTGATAGATTTAGAACCGAAATATTCTTAAGGTTTAAACAATTCCACTGTCTTAGGTGAATTCCCTGGTGTTTACTTGTTGTTGTTTTAATGATAGAAAGGCAGTGTGGTGTTCGTTGTTATGTAAATTAGTTTGGCAAAGTTCTACTTATTAGTGTTATGTCACTTCTTGAGTTCGTTTCTGTTTTGAGGTGATTAGCACAGAAAATTTGAATATTTGACCTTCCTAACTCCAGAAAGTCAGACTTAGCTTCATCATTTTTCCAGTTTAGAATGTTGCGACTAGTTTTCCCAATTTAAATCTGTTTTTCTTATTTATTTTGTATAGTATGTTTTGCGTGTTTTACAACCTAGTTTTATCACTAGGCTTTAAACATCTGTTGATCATTTGCTTGAAGGAATCAACATATCCAGGATAATCATATTGTCTTGAAATACTCAACGAGGCTAATACCTGTAGGTTGCCGAGGTTTCAGTCTTGAAATTCCTATAATTTACTTTAAGACCGCTTAAGTCCTGTTGTCTTGTCCTCCTTAATATGAATTATTTGGATAAATTTCGTCCAAATGAACGTAGCAGAGGCTGTGGGGGCATATGGTATTCAATGAGACGGTAAAACTCACTTAGACATAGGTTATGCGTATGACTTGAGCGTCTTGGATAAAAATTTTAGCCAAATATGTGAATTTTTTAAGGTTTTTATGGTTCAGTGTAAGAGATTAGGCTCAAAAATTATTTTTTAAGTGACAAGGTGATGTTAGGTAGCAGAAAATCGATCAAATGTTTCCCTCACTGACCTGGGTATCATTATTATTAAAGACGGTGGATGCATTGAACATGCCAAAAGTAGAATAGCCAAGGTGCAGGGTGTTTGAGGAGTAAAATTGGGTGTTTTTTGTGCAGTGTTTTTTTTTCAATACTTTGAAAGGAATGGAAAATAAGTATTTAAGCTAATATTACGATATTTCAAGCCACAGTAATGCAAGTGGTCAAGTATGGCTCTGAAGCATGGGTGCTTTGATAGATTAAGGAAGATTTGCAAGGTGTTTTCCAGAAAGATTTTCTTAACAGTATGTTTAGGTCGTAGTTTGAATAACCATATATCAAAGGATAAACTACACGAAACTTATGGTTTGGTGCAACTTCTAGGGAATGAAAGAAAGGTTAAGACTGTTAATCTCATTTTACGGATGAACGATGCCAAAAGTGTGCTTATTGGTAATCCAACGAGGTCAGACAAAAAATAGAATGTCTTCGAATGAGCGTGGAAATAGAAACTTCTTGGGTGGGAGAAAGAGTGAGTTGGTAGTAGTAGTAGTAGTAGTAGTAGTATCCAGATCTTGGAATTATTTTGGATATACACCATTTTGATAGTATATGGACATGCTATTGGTTTTTGCTGTATTTTAGGGACACATTACCTGAAATCCGTTCCATTTGCATGCAAGAAATTGGCGTTTGGATGCGAAAATTCCATTCCATGTTTCTTGATGACTCCTATTTGAAGTATATTGGTTGGACCTTGCATGATAAAGTTGGAGAAGTACGACTCAAGTGTTTACAAAGTCTACTTCCATTATATGAAGCTGAAGAACTGAAAGGTAAAACTCGAGCTTTTTACATCAAAATTCAGAGAAAGGATTGTTAACATGGCTTTGGACAAAGAACCGGATGTTGCTGTCCAAGCAGTCAAGCTGGTGACTGCAATCTATAAGTAAGTGGCGTTTTTGATGATATATATTTATTCATATGTGTATCACCGTAATATAAACATACAATATCAATATATCATCATTATTTCATTTTTTCTTAACCAAGTGCAAGTAAGTTAAATAAATAACTTTCGCTAGAAGGTTAACTGGCATTTGCGAAACGGTTCAACTAATTTGATCAACAACACGCAAAGAAGCAAACAAGAAAAAAGAGAACTGTAATAAAGTACTTAATGGTACTCAGAAAGGAATTTATTCATACAAAATCATTTTTAATACTGAGTAACCTGCTTTACTGCTAGAATTGAATTGTTTTCTAATAGAGGTTGCTACAAGATTAGTTGAAATTCATGAATGGTCAAAGACCTTGTGACATACCCTTTATGAAAAACTTAGTTAGCATTGAGGCTACCGTTTGGATCAGCTATTTTTGCTCAAAAATTGTTTGTAAAGTTTATCGGCATTTACCTGTACGATATACCGAGAATAAACTAGAGAGATTAAGCATCTATTTAATTTTTTCTTAACCTTGACCGTAGATTCACTTCAACAAATCTTATTTTATCCTTTTATTTCTGTCTTTTTCCAAACGGTTTTGCATACCCAATGCAGCGAAAATTGGTATGACGGTGCACCAAATTTGGTAGATGTAAACGCTAAACATAACGATGAAGCAAAAGTAAAAACATGAAGCTTAGTGAACAGTAAAAATTCAATAATGATAATAAAGCCTTTATAATATTTACTGTTCAAGGAAAGTCAAGATAAGAAAAAACTTGAAAAGAAGAAAAAACGAGGATATTTACAGCCAGTGCAAATGCAATGCAGATGTTTTGGCCGAGACTTCCGCTCGACCGTCTTCAGTGTAAAAATAAAAAAAGACCTTAACAGAACAACCACTAAAATAAATAGAAACCAAACCGTAAAAAAACACTAAAATAAAAGCAAGATCCTTTACAAGCAACGGTGAAAAGGTAAACTAAATAAAAATCAAACAATGAAAGGCATTATTTATGACAGGAAAAGTTATATATAATCTACGGTATTAAATAGCTTTTCAAGATTTTTTTCTAAAAGTTCTCTGTTTTGTTAGCTCGTAGGTATTGTTTTTGATTTTAGGCATATCCTTTTTCAAACGCCTCAAATAAAATTTGTTAAATACAGCTGTATAAACTGATTCGACATATAGACTTGCAAGAAAAATCGATATTGACGTCCTAAGTTTTGTTAGATAGTCGATAGGTTTGTTAGATAGATACAATAAGATAAGTTTTACATTTATGTTTCCATTTAATACCTTCAAATTCTCAGTTGTTTCCTTGCATGGTACTTGTATGATATAGCCCCGACCACTCAAGCTGTTCATCCATTGGTGAATTGTAGAACTGTTTTTTCGTTAGTTTCTTTCAGCTTAGCGTGAGACAAGACAAAGAGAAGTGACAGAATAGATAGGAAGTATATAGTTTGTGCTATATATTTGCACATTAAAGGTGGGTTAAAGTATTTGGAAGTGAAGTTAGAAAACAATTTTTACTTCATAATATGCAGAATAATTGTACCTAACACATTAGTCATGCAGACCCGCTATAGTTTACCCCCACCCCCCACCCCATAATGTGCAAATATATAGCCCAGATTTGTTTCTAAAGTATTATAATTTTATCATACTTAGGTATATTTCATTAGGATTGAGAGTCAGAGAAAAAGGTTCTTCTTAGATGAAGAATATTAGGTCGGGGCTATATCATATAAGTGCCCGTTGCATATACTAAAATAAAATGGTGAGACAACAATAATCTTTGTTCCTGATTTTCTTTGTTTGGTGTAGTCCTCAAGTTAGTTTTTTCTACTATTTTTGTCTTCTGTTTTCATTTAAAATTTATGTTTTCTTTTAGATATTTTCCTCTCATTTTCTTATTTGAATTACTGACCACTGTCATGCTTGCATTCAGTGATAGGGAAGGGAATACCCCCCTTCTCCTGAGATCGAACCACATCCTTTTAAAATTATGGCAAAAATTTATTATTTCATGCCCACCCCCCAAGGATGTTGCCTTTGTGCATTTTTGACTTTTTGGTATTTTCTGTATTTATTTTTTTTCCAATCTGAAGCATTTGTTTGGTTTTCTAATAATATTACTTAGATGTTCTCGCAGTCCAGTTGAGCCCAAGTAATTTTGCACTTGCACACTTGCGCATTTTTTTACACTATTTTGGAGGAACATGAAGCTCATACTTTTATTTACAATTACAGGGCCGGAGGTAGATCACTAAAGTGGGATTTTTTTGGGAGTGGAAAGGTTTAAAAACTAAAAAAACGATGCAAAATAAAATAAATATATAGAAAATGCAACACATTATTGGGAATATCGTAAAAATCATGGGATTTCATGGAGCGGGTGGAGTCCCCCCTCCTCCTCCTTCGGATAATGACTGCATACTTTCACATTTTTGTATCTTGTCTAGTCAATAAGATAGTTCTAATATCCATTTATTTTCAGATACTCTCGCCATGCATTAGAAGACAAAGATTGTGAAGCTCTTTATGAATTAGTATATTCGTCTCACAGAGCTATCGCACAGGCTGCTGGAGAGTTTTTAAATGAACGATTCTTTTCCATTGATGAGAACGCTCCTATCGTCACAAGCAGACGAGGTAAAAAACGTTCACCACATACTCCACTTCTAAGAGACTTGGTTTGTTTCTTTATCGAGTCAGAGTTGCACGAGCATGGAGCTTATCTCGTAGATTCGCTTATTGAGTCCCATCCTATGATGAAAGATTGGGAGTGTATGACGGACTTACTCCTAGAGGAGCCCGAGGAAGGGGAGGAACCACTAGACTCCAAGTAAGTTTTTGCACCTTCTTCTTTAGAGAGGTTTATTGAATTTTTTTTAGCTATCAATTTAATGTAGGTTTTTTTAGTAATATGAGCCTTTCAATTGCCAAATTGGAAAATTTCATTTGAGAAAGACGAAACATATACTATACTGGCTTAGGTTGTACCAGCTGTCTGATGGGAACTTATTTTCACAGTTTATATCTACCTGCGTGGTTTATCAGAATATGAATTTAATGAAATCGACCTTAAAAAAATGACACTGTTGTTTAGTCATCAAGTTTTGCCTTTGCAATCTTGTGCCACTAGTTTTGTTTTTAGTGAGTTTTATTATGCTGCATGATTAAAACCAGAGTTTCTGTCGAATGAGGACTTTTTACAAATACAGTAATTAAAATAATACCTAATACTCGCTTACGTTTGTTACTTTTTGTTAAATTCGTGTATATATGGGGAGGTGTGTTTCTCGTTCGAGTCTCTAATTGAGGACGTGACGTAGTTTGTATTTTGTTTTATTTCAATTGTTTCAAGGACTATTTGCTTAGTTCCCATGTCATTACTAAAACAATTTGTTACACCAGAGTGCCTTTCTATTAACAAAGAAAATGAAACCAGAACATACCTTCGGGTAAAACTTTTAATCAAGTCAGTGCACGTTGAAAAATAATTATACTTTTACCAATAAAAGTCCGAATATTGTGGCTTCATATCCTGAAGTCTTTATTAACGGGAAAAAGATGAATCAAACAGTTAACATATGCTAGAAAATAACATAAAAGTGAAAGAAAAACGCAAACGTTTTAAAAAAGAAAAAAAAAATTAAAATGGAAGAAACTCACATCTTATGAAGTACAAAACTATACAGTCGCGTTAAGAACTGTTGTTTTTAATCAAATCCGATATGATGATTCAAACACAGTACAAGTCCAGAAAAACCTGTTGTACAACCTTGTGTTTAGCTATATTATTTTATATAATCAGTTTGTTTGAAGCAATCTTTTATTATGTTGTATTCTAATAATTATTTTAATAGATTTTGTCCGTATTCGAGCAAAACGAATAATCGTAAAATTGTGTTTTATTTGCTTGAAAGAATTTTGAAGTTTTGTAGATAAGCTGAGTAATTCAAGGAAAATCCGTTGCCCAGCCTGTTTTCGTTGACTAATCCTTGTGAACTACGTATCTTTGGTTTAGATTCAGCCAGTTCGTTGGACACTAAATCCAGGGGAATAATCGTAATGGCTTTCAAACGTTTCATGTAAAAAGAAAAAAAAAAATCAGAACTTCATAACTAAGTTAGTCGCTTCCGAAGTGACATGAAGGCCTATAATTTAATAGTTTTACAACCTGATATTATTCTATTTTCAGACAAGAAGTTAGTCTTATTGAGATAATGGTTTGTTGCGTTCGACAGGCTGCAACAGGTGAGCCACCTGTTGGACGAGGTGTTGTACGTAAAGTAAGTTTAAAATATAGCTGTCTTTTTAAATTACCAATTTAAGCTACGCTCTGCTTAACTAGATGTAACCTTAAACTTGATTCTAAAAAAAGACCTGCATGTCCCTGCTACCAATTATATACATTGTCGCTAAGCATAAGTATTCTAATTTCTATTTTTCAGTCTAGTGTTATTATCCCAATTTAGTGTGTTTAGCCAAGTTTCCTTTGTAGTGAGGATACCAATTTAAGGTGGCAATCATCTTTTTAGGTTCCTAAATGAAAGTTGAGAGCCTTTGAAAAGAGCTGTTTAAGGAATTAAAGTGTTTTCAAGTGAAAAAAAATTTCACCCTTATGGAAAAATCCTGTATTCCATTCCCAGGTTTCGGGAGTTCATGCTATCTGGACCCCAGAAGGAAATAGAAGAGGAAGAAATACTTTGGGTTGTTCTTTGAAAGTTACCCTTTTTGTAATGTGGAAAATTGTTACACGATTAGTGGTCCATTTTCTTCTCTTAGGAACGTATAAGTATGAAATAATTAAATAATCGTTATCACGCCTAAAGGTCATATCTAACATTTTCATACTTCTGAGATTATTGCCGAAAACCATTTGCTAAGCTGATTTCAAAGGGAGGGGCAGCGGGGCAGTGTTCAAGAAAATCAAATGTATTGCCCTGCTCACCCTCCCTTTGAGAGCCACTTTGCCCACTGTTTTTATTATGATCTCGGTACTCTGAAAACCTCGGATACGACAGTGATGAGATTCTTTAACGACATGTTTAAATTTCAAAATGAGGCTGACATTTTCAGCAGCCTTTCTAAGATTTCAAGGCTATGAAAAAGGAGAATTTTGCTTATAAAGGCACGTATTGTCTTTCTTCGCTTCTGGGTCTTATAAATATGCTGTTTAAGAGGGTTTTGCTCATTTAGATGGGGTGGGGAGAAAAAAATATGGTGGCACGTCTATGAATAAGTTTTAATCCGTTCAGAAAAAAAGTTTTGTTGGGCCTTCTGACTACAGTTTTCAGGCAAACTTTTTTTTGAGTTGAGGTCTTCTTGACCCTAGGAAGAGCAAATAAAAAAAAACTGACCCATTTTCAGGGGGCTAGATCTAAGTTTTTTGGGGACATTAGGGTCACCTTGGCCAAGGGACCTATGGGTCTAAGTTTTGAGTCATTCGGAAAAAATTAGGTATTTTTTTAATTGAACCAATGTTTTCTATTTTTTATTGTGTATTGGGGACATATTGGTCCAAGGACTTGAGTATTTAAGTTTTGAACTGATCGAAAAAATATTTGGCCCTTTCTGGGTCCATCATGGGAAAAGCATGCCCCCAAACTAATTTTTTTTATATTATGTTCTTCTGGGCGTCAGCTCTTACGGGTGCAAGTTTTGAACTGATCATGAGCTACGAGATCTTTGGCCTATCTTGGACTCCAAAGTCCTCCTTCCCTCCAAACAAAAATGTGTGGTCCCTCTAGCCCGTTTAACGGTTGTTTGTTTCAGATCAATCAAAAAAAATTGCATTTTGGTGGGCCACAATTTTGACGGGGCCTGTGTCTCCAAGCTAAAATCTTTCTTGGATATTATTGTCCAGTTAGCCAGGGACTTAAGGTTTTAAGGGGTTCAGATAAAAGCGAAACCTATGGGCCCGTTTTAAGGCCCTCTTTTCTGACGAACCAATATTTTTTACTTTTTTCGGGGGGAGAGGAGTGCAACGATTTATTTTCGATGTTTTTTAATCTACAAAAAAGAGTAGGCTATTTTTCAAAATGTGGTGGTGCTTTTGATTTGTTATTTTTTTTTTTTGTTATATGCGAAAAAAGTATTTTTTTTAAATCTAGAGATTTCTGGTCCCAATTTTGTGTGTCCATGTCCCCTACCGAAACTATTTTTGTGCACGAGGGTTTCCTTGGCCCAGGAGCTTCGGGTGTAAGTTATAAAGTGTTCGGAGGCAAACAAAAATAGTTTTTTGGCCTTTTTTTTGGGGGGGGGAGCAATATTTATTTTCTCCTTTTTTTGGTTATTGGACTCCTCTTGTCCCAAGGACTTAAGAACATAATTTTGGAGGCGAAATGAAAAGTATGTCCTTTTCAGACTCCCTGTTTTTAGGGGACTTGCCCCAAATTTGTTTTATATTTCCCCTCTTGATCCTGGCATTTACGGCTGTAAGTTTAAACCTGATGAGGGACAACGAGTTTTCTTACCAATTTCAAGGTCTCCTAACATCTTCCTCCCCCCCCCCCTTGTAAAGTTTTATTTACCCTAACCAAGGTGAAGAATCTTGGAAATTTTCAGCCAATCGGATAACAAGTTTTTCTGGTCCATTTTTAGGGTCTCTATTTTTGAGCACGGGCCCAAATAAAAAAACGATTTTTGGTTCGTATTTTCTGGGGAACCAAACTTTCTCTTAACGTTTTCTTGTCTATTGGGTTCCTCATAGTTCGAGGACTTAAATATATAAGTTTCAAATCACTCGAAAAAATATGTATTTTTTGGTGGGGGGGGGGTATGCCCTCAAACTGAAATTGTTTTATACATTGGGATCCTTTTGGACTAAGGACTTGATATTTTAAATTTGAAATCGTTTGGAAAATAAAGTTTTGGTCCCTTTTTCAAGAGAACCATTTTTTTTCCTTTCATGTGTGGGTCCTCTCAGCCCAAGTTCTAACTGATATGAGTTTCAAGACAATCGAAAGAATCTATGCCCCCAATCAATTCTGTTTTGTGTATTAGTTTTATCTGGTTCAAGAACTTACGGCTGTTAACTTCGAACTGATCAAGGATAAAAGTTTGTTTGGGTCGTTTCCGTGTTCCCTAATACCCTCCTACAACAAAGTGTCTGATCCTCTTGGCCCAGAGAACGGCCCGAAATTTTTAAGCTAATTGCACACCCAGGATCTAACATGCTTTCTTTTCTCCACTATAAAACCTATTTGGAAACAATTGACATTTTGTATCATTTACGGCGCTTGCCCAAGGGGCTGTAGGGTTATGCCATCCGCAAAGGAATATTTATTGGACTTTTCATCTATTCTGAACAAAATGGCTATTTCAGGTTTTTGATCGGATATCTTGGAGCCTTAAGGGGGTGGTTGGCCAAAAGGGTCCAGAGCTGATTTCCCTCCAATTATTTTTGACTCATATAAAGGGTACTAGAACGTTCAGTTTCCAATTGAATGAGTCCTCTTCAAAGTTTCTGCAACCACTTCTTTTACACGACATAGCTGGGTGGGAAAAAAATATTACAGATTGAAGGCACAGGGTTCTTTGCCCTGGGTTGAAACTGTTAGCTGCTGCTTCTTATTTTCAAATATGACTTGTGTTTTCTTTGGTAGGTGGTATAATTACGTCCAATATCTGAATGTCGGAGTCTTTTCAGATTATAATCATCAAAAAGGGCAATGTGATCACAAAACACTGCTTTGCCTCCAACGTTAGAACACAGTAGTCATTAAACACAATGCATTCATTTTCGAGTTTTCTTCTTTTTTACTACAGTAATTGCGAACTCAATGTCTTCCTCGATTTACGTCTAAATTGTAACTAACCAAACTTTTCAGAATAGAACTAATCCAATCCAAGCCATTGGTTACTGTTGCTTCCGGTTGAGTGGAAACGTAGTTATGATGAAGATACTAAAAAAAATGACTAGAAATATACCGATAAATATAATCCAGTCAAAAAATAAGGTTGACATAAGATCGCAACATTCAACAAATATTTGTCTGCAAGACTTATACCGTGTTTTGGGACACCTGGTCTACGGCCGCAGGCCGTAATTTGCGCACTCGTCGTCTATTGTTATTTACTAAGCACTGAGCCACTAGCCCAAATATTTGGATTTCTTTTGCTTTTCTCTCATGCCCGATGAATTAGAAAAATTCAAGATATTGGATAATCAAGAAGGGGTGAAGACCAAGAGTGCATAACATATTTTTTTTTTACTATTTTTATAATATTATATAATGACTTTTGTTGTTATTATTCATGCAATAACTATTATTACTACACTATACTAAAGCCCATTTGGAGGAGCAGCAAATATTCTTTACGACTGAATTTACGTCTCTTCAATAGCAATATGCTCCCCATACTCCTTTACGCTAGTGAGTTCTGGAAAATGAATCAACAGCTTGAAAAGAGAATTCTTGCATCCGAAAATATGTGCCTAAGGAGAATTTTAAATATAAGCTGGCAACAGCTAGTTAGTGAATCTGAAACTTGTAATGGAACTGGCCAGCTTCTCATTACTGCTGTTCTAAGAAAGAAGAGGTGGGAATATTTAGGACATGTACTCTGAATAAAAGAAGACTGACTTCCTCGGACAGTCTATGACTGGAAACCAGGCGATAAAAGAAGACTGGGTCGTCCAAAGAACACATTGCCACGAACTTTTGACCGAGATCTGAGGATGGCTGAGACTTCGTTAATACCTGAATGGGAAGATGTCACCGCTGCAGCATCGCTTCGGGACGAGTGGAGAGGCTTTTTCGACGCCCTATGCGACATTTAATGGCACCAGAGAAACTAAGGTCTAAGTATCATAAAATTAGGCTTGTTTGTGGGTTGTATTGTTGAAAAATTCTCTTGAATCTCTCTGTAAATCACTCAAAGAATCGAAGACTTGGTGGAACACTATAAAACTCATTCTCGGCTCACAAACTTTAAGCTCTTGCTCAAGGATGGACAAAATAGACAGACTCTAACAACTTTAATAAAAAAACATTATTGCATCACTGATTTGCCTTTTTTACAACAAATAGTCCTCAGAATCCTCTACGAAAACCGGTACAAACGAATAACCATATAGATTTGTTCTAGCTTTAACCCGAACTAACCTGGTTTTCTTTCTAGTTCTTGAAGGAACTGCTTAATCGGGCAAAACATCAAGGTGTGACCACGAGTGGTGCATATTCAGCAATCAAAACTGACGGAAGCATGTGCGTCATTATGCTTCCTTGTAGCTGTATATGTGTTCTAGGCGTAGTTATTCTTGCCATATGTGCAGCACTGGTCGCCAGTTCTTACTTTTATCATAGAATCACTTCTTTGTGTATAAGAAATATAGTTATGTATAAGAACGTGTCTTTTTAATTATTATTTCAAGTTATTTCACATGTAGTGAACGGTAAAGTCTACGATAAAAAAAACTATGAAAAGATTTCTTGGGGTGATGTGTCTGCTGGTCTAGGGTTAGAAGGTCTGACTAATCACCAGAGTGTTGCATTTTTGTATGTGTAAAGTTTTGCTTAATTAAGCGAATAGAGTTTCGGTGTCTTTTATATACATTAAAATCGTTTTTGGTACTGGAAATATATTTTCAACTCAATCTATGTTTTTGTTTGTTTTTTTCTTGTACAGTTTCTGCTGAAATATTTCAAATTATTTTCGATTTTATTCGGGGTCTTTTATTGATTATTTTAAATTAATGTTATTTCTTTGAAGGTGATGTCCAACAAGGAGCAGAAACAGATATTGGAAGACCGATGTAAATTGACGGAACATTTCATAACTACAATTCCTGCGCTTGTCTCGAAATATAGGAATGACCCCTTGAAAATCGCCAACTTGTTAATCATCCCTCAGTATTTTGATCTGGAAATGTATACAAAACTTCGTCAAGAAAAGGTTTGCACCACCTATAGTTTTTGAACAATTTTAATTTCTTTGGATATTATTTGAAAATTTTAACATGTAAGAAATGCTTAAACGATAGTGATTTGTTCATCAGTTCAGAAGTTTTTATATGGGTAGATACGTATCAGAGGTAACGTTACAGCGGTGCCTTTAGTAAAGGAAATAAAACCACTGTGTTATGTTTTATTTATTTTTTTCCCAGAGGCATTTCACATGGAAGAGGTCGTATAAACTTCGGAGGAGGCTCATTCGATTGGAAATCGGAATTTCTAGTGCCCTTTTTAAGAGTCAAAAGTGATCGGAGGACAACTAGCCCCCCCCCCCTCCCCCTCACGCCCTCTTTTTCCCGAATGCATCCGACAAAATTTTTGATAGCCATTTTGTTAAAAATTGTGCAAAGATCATATAACAATGCCTACCGGAATTGACACAACCTCCATAGCGCGGGGGGAAGGATTGTAGGTTATGCCCTGGAGCCATATAAAGTTTTTTTGTGGAATGGGGAGGGGGTGTATAAAATTTGGGTTAGGTTAATTTGATTGGAAATTGAAAATTTTAGCTCCCTTTTTATGGGTCAAAAATGATGTCAAGTTCATAGATATCATCTGGAGATATTTTTATGGGTTTGAACATGTCTTTGGAATTCATTTGGCCTTATTTGAGAGATTCACTACACATTGGATTTGATATTAATCGTGGGAAGTATCAATCGCGGCATTATTTAGTAGATAATCAGCTTAAATAGCACAGTGCTTGATGAAAACAATCAGAAGACATCAAGCCTTGGGAAGGGGGGGGGTTGTTCTGCGAACTAAGGGTAAAGTAATTTCTGATTTTTTTTATTCTTAAAATTGACCTTCTAAGAAAAAGTTTGTCAGAAATAGAGATATAAATTATTGAGATCTGTCTGTTAATATGTCTTATTTAGTTGGTAAAATATTTAAAAAAGAAGCACTATTCTGTTGATAGAAAGAAGCTTGAGTTTTAGACTAAGAATTTGTAATCCTGTGTCCGTAAAGCAGGTGATCGAGTTCTGTTGTCGCTGATTATTTGATTTGGGACAGGGATGAGTGACGTGACTCACTAAGCTCGACGCAACTGTAAATGGATAGGCTGGCTGGAAACACTGAAATTTGCCTTTTAAAAATTATTCGGGGGAGGGGTGGGGGGTCTCTAAAAATCGTGCTTTTTTCAACCTGAAAGATATTTGTTGGGGCTAGTCCTATTAATAAACATAACGTGGTTGCTTTGTGCACACATCGTATGTGACAATTTTGAATTTTGGCAAAACTTGGCTTACACATTACAGATAATATACACATAAGTTTTTGGAATAGCTTTAGTTTGAATTATATTCTAGACCAAGTTCCTCCCGTACTTTACTTTCAAAACCTAGAATAGGAGATTTTGTTTTTCTAAATTAATCATTTTTATGCGAAATGTTGTTAGAGCTACATTTTATATTTAACACTATATTTTACAGAACCTCGATGCCTTTTTGAAGCTACTGCCAGACATAGTTGAAAAACATAACCGCCCTGAAGTACTGGAAACATGCGCAAAAACTCTTGAGACATTCTGTAATGAAGAATATGCCATTTATAGCAAGTGTAATATCGCCCGAACTGCCATCTTGGACAAAATAGTAGTGTATCTTAAGGAAGGACTTGATGCCTATATTTCATTAGTTGAAGGCGTAAGTTCCTCTTAGTCTAATAATCAAATATTGCTGCAGAATTTTGGTAATTTTTTGTGCTTTTTGCATTTTTTTGGTCATTTCCTGTTATCTAGTCAGCCTCCGTATACCAACTTCCATGCTATTCGAGGTACACAGTCTTAATCAATTCAGAGGGAACCCCTAAGTCGTTCTCTAATAACGCGCATATTGACTGTGATCGTACCTCGTCGTCCATAAAGACTCATATTTTGCGCCTTCCATTATTCAATAATTTATCAATTTTCAATAATATTATAATATTATTTAAGTAATATATTTGCATAACATAATTTATTTAAATATAATTTAAGTAATATTATAATATTATTATTCAATAATATTATACTATTATTATTCAATAATATTAAATAATTATAAATTATTTATATAGAACATCTTCCTCTTCTTTGTTTAGTGTCCTTGCTTCTGCACTATATCTAGCTGAACTGACCACTCTTACCGTAAATTCCATATAAGTGTTCTCTTGTCCTCTTGTTGGCCAAAACTTGCTGTAAACCAAGCGGTTAAACCGTATTTAGTGTGTACTACTTCCGTATCTTCCGACTACCTTACTTGCATTAATTTGCTATCACCGTTTTTTTTCTGTTTTTTTTTAAGAGGCATGTCAAAGCTTTCTCCAAATTTGTAGCTATAAGATTAAAATGCTTTTATAATGGAAACAGTATCTTAAACGGTTTGTTATCCCTCAGCAAATACCTAGTTAACTTTTCTAAAAACGAAAGCCGAAAAATTGAATGTATTTATTTATCCAGATTAAATTTCACGCACTCTTACCTGGAAGAAAACTCGAAATAGCCCAACCTATATGAGGCAGATGATGGAAAGTATGAACAGCTAGGTGAGTGACGAGAGCAGAGTCCGTCCTATACAACGTTCACTTAAATTAACGTAGGTAAAAAAGAACGGTCATATTGGAATAACTGATGTACATTTATTTAAATTTAAAACTTGTGTAAATAATATCAATAATGTGTTTGTTTGTATGTAAGTTTTTACGTAAAATGAATGTTAAAGCGAAATTTCGAGCAGAAGTGGCTAATGTCATATTATGGAAAGTAGTAAATGCCTAAATAATAACCGATAAAAATATTGAAGAAAAATACTTTGGAAAATAATGTGTGTAAAGGCATTTAATTAGAAAAAAAATATAAGACCAATGAATAAAATAAAAACAATAAAATATTATTAAAATGAGAAAATATATATATATATATATATATATATATATATATATATATATATATATATATATATATATATATATATATATATATATATATATATATATATATATATATATATATTAAATATTTTATGTATCATAAATAATAAATTTTTCGAGATATTTTATAAATATATATGAATATATTAAAATATATAAGATGCGAATGTATTAATGTAACACATATATTAGAATAAAACATAAGTTATAATAAAAACGTGAATAAAATCATTTAATGAGAAATATCAAACAGTTCGTGGTAACGAACTGTAAGTAAGGAGCGACCCGGCTCAATGGTAACCGAAACTCTAGAAAACGGTATTTTGATACAAATAGATACATCAAAAGAATCACATTTTAATGCTGATTTCAAATATATAAGTTTCATCAAGTTTAATCCTACCCATCAAAAGTTAGGCGCCTGAGAAAATTTGGCTGATTTTCGAAAAAAGGGGGAAAGACCCCCTAAAAGTTATAGAACCTTAATGAAAATCACACCATCATATTCCGCGTATCAGAGAACCCTACTGTAGAGGTTTCAAGCTCCCATCTACAAAAATGTGGAATTTTGCATTTTTTGCCAGAAGAAAGATCACGGGTGCGTGTTTATTTGTTTTTTTTTTTTTTTTTTTTTTTTTCCCAGGGGTGATCGTATCGAACCAGTTGTCCTAGGATATCGTGGAAGGGCTCATTGGAATGGAAATTGAAAGTTCTAGTGCCCTTTTTAAGTGACCAAAAAAAATGGAGGGCAACTAGGCCCCCTCCCACGCTCATTTTTTTCCCAAAGTCACCTGATCAAAATTTTGAGATAGCTATTTTGTTCAGCATGTTCGAAAATATTATAAGTATGTATTTTAGGATGACTTAATCCCCCGAAGTTCCCGGGGGGAGGGCTGAAAGTTATGAACTTTACCCAATGTTAACATATAGTATTGGCTATTTGGAAGTACACAGACGTTTTCAGGGGAGATTTTTCCTGGTAGTGTGGGGGGGGTTGGTCAGGGGTTACGTTGGAGGATCTTTCCATGAAGGAAGTTTTCATGGGGGAAGGGACATTGCTATGAAGGGGACGCCGGACTTCCCAGCATTATTTAAAAAAAGATCATAAATTTAATATAAAAAAACAAGTATTTCAACTGCAACAGCAGCAACATCGAAACTTTAAACGAACAGAAAATATTACATATATAATTGGGTTCACCCCGTAGTCAATGCCTCGCTCTTTAAGCCAAAGATTTTTTAGTACTTTCATAAGAGCTATTTATTCTAATTAACGGCCTTTGTGATTAAGCGGTCATTTCTAAAGAATTGGAACAAAATTTGAACTTTCGCTTAAAGAGCAAGGTATTGACTAGGGGGCGAACCCCCTAATAAACGTATTAAAAATATATGAATATAGAAGTTCGTTACGTAAGTTAATTCGTAAGTTACGTATATTTATTACTAATAAAAACGTTCGTAAATGATTAAGCGGTCATTTCTAAAGAATTGGAACAAAATTTGAACTTTCGCTTAAAGAGCAAGGTATTGACTAGGGGGCGAACCCCCTAATAAACGTATTAAAAATATATGAATATAGAAGTTCGTTACGTAAGTTAATTCGTAAGTTACGTATATTTATTACTAATAAAAACGTTCTTAAATAAAATTAAACAAGTTTCGAGAAAGCCATTTAACTAAATAAAAGTAAATTAATATGAAAATTTTGTTTTAATTATTCATGTATGGTGAGCCAAGATCAAAACCTGCATTTATTCAAAACGTTCAAAAATTAAATAAAAAAAAACAAGTTTTTTAAACTGAAAGTAAGGAGCAACATTAAAACTTAAAACGAACAGAAATTATTCTGTATATGACAGAGACTGTCCCCTCCTCAACGCCTCGCTCTTTATGCTAAAGTTTGACTCTGTCTCACAACTTTATTTTTTAAAACAATAAAAAACTTTAGCGTAAAGAGCGAGGCGTTGAGGAGGGGACAGTCTCTTTCATATACAGAATAATTTCTGTTCGTTTTAAGTTTTAATGTCGCTCCTTACTTTCAGTTTAAAAAACTTGTTTTTTTTATTTAATGTCTATAAGGGAAGAACATAATAGATAATACATTTCAAGGGCGTATTTTAAGGTTCGTGGTCGCTGTGAAATAGGGATTTTGTGACGAGTCTACAGTAATTGTATCTTGCACTGAAAGACAAGATACTTGTAGTATTGTAGTGATTCTCAAGCTTATTTAAACACTGTAACCCTTTTTACCCACAAAACATTTTAGGTACCCCTTCTCAGTTACCGATACTAAGTAAACTATAGCTAAAATATAAAGAAAATTGCCAGTCCTAGAGTTAAAAGGCTGTTTTATTTCTTTTTTGGCCGGCTGCGTACCCCCTAAAAATTTTTGCGTACCCCCAGGGGGTACGCGTACCACAGTTTGAGAACCGCTGTATTATTGGATTCATTAATTCAGATCCATCCATTCACTGAGAGACACTTCTGATATTACCTGGACTTCCAGTTAGAGAATGATTTGAAGTGCTTAAAAATAGTAAAGCACGTTTCTGACGTATTTTCGTTGTATTTGCAAATGCAAAGCCAATTTCAGAGATGTAATTTGGATAAAGCTGAATTTCATTCGTCGAATGATAGCAAAATTGTCGTCTCACATTGAAAACTAATAACGTAGGATTGCAGAAAAATAATATGCTATAAACTTGTTGGAGGAACAGAACCTAAAATAACTTTTTTAATATGATTTAATTTTATTCTATGTGTCTTCTACTACTTATAAATTAAGAGTAATGTAAAGGGTTTGTTTATTGTTCAGTGTTGGAAGTGAACTACAATCTTAAACCGAATTTTTTTTAAGGAAATGACAAGTTTAGTTATTAGAAACTATCTAAGTTCGCATTTGACCATCTTTTGCATTTTGATATATCCCCGTCACGGTTTGTTTTGTTTGAAAAAAGTACAGAAAGAAAGAAATCATAAACCTGAGTGGATCTGCTGATTTTCTTCATTTGTTTATTATTCTCATTTTTTTCAGTTTTATTTTTCAATTTGTTGTAGAATTTCATCTGTTCATTTTAGATTGTATTTGCCGCTGTAAAAATAAAATAATATGTTGGATGCATAAAATAGTAATACCTTTTCGATAAAAAAAAAGTGTGTACAAAAAAACTTAGGTCAATGTTCAGTGTGTAAGTTTTTGGTATTTATTTTCCTGTAGTCCTACGCTTTTAGTTTTTGATCTAAGGCCGTATTTAGGGGAAGGAGGGGGGGGGGTACAGGGTTTAATCCCTCCAACCCCTAAATTTTATCCGACTCGTAAAACAAAAACAAAAATGCATATAGATAAATTTTTCATGGTTTTAAAGATTTTTTGTTCCCCTCCCCCCCCCCCCCGCCTCCGGAAAAATTCTGGATACACCCTTGGTTTTATCGTTAGAAGATAATTCTGCTAGCATTCGTTAGTTGAGATTCAACTTTATCAATCTACCGAATTTTATTTATAAGATTTGCCTTGTATTTTTTTTTTTTTTTTCACTTTTTTGAAAATATGCAAAAAATTGGAATTTTTTCGATTTTAAAGCATATTTAGATCATTTTTTAAATAAAAAGTAAACCCTACCGTCAATAATGAATTTCATAATTCTTGCTCGGAAAATGGGTAGTTCTGAAACAAGTAATGTAAGAATCGTATCTTTTCAGTGCAAATTACAGCTTTAGTTTGTCAAAAAATTGCATGTTTCAAAGGCAACATAAATCTAAAGAGGCTGTTTTCACTGTTTTTTTTTTTTATTTGGATCCATATTGTGATTGATTCATGGAAAAAATTCAATACTCACGAGCAGCAATTGTTTCCTTTATCCCGGCTATAATTGTGTTTTTCCAAGAGACGTATTTGAATTTAAAAACAAGGCGTATTCTTTGGTTTTAAGTAAACATACTTGAATTTATAGACTGCTGAAATGCATGATCTAAACATCTCTCAAAGGTTAAGGATCTAAAGATAAAGAAAACAAGCTCTTTGGCCCTAGTAGCTTGTAAAATGATTTTAATTTGCTGAAATCTCTGGCCCTTTCTAAAGTGATAACCATTTTTTAAATATAGCCCGATTAACTACCTTTGGAGATTGCCTTTCAGACTGAAAATGTTGACTCCCAATGAAGTCAAATGTTAGTCTTCAAATTTTGAAGCCTAATTATTTAAAAGAGGAAACAATCCGCTGAGGACGAATTTGATCTATTTGTAATTTCTCCAGGCAAATTATGGGTGCTTAAGGTTGGAAAAGGTCATTGTAAGTCCTAGTAAGTGCTTATTTACGCCTTTATAATAATCGCAAAAAAAGATTGAATGTCTTTTTTTGGTTATTCCGGCATAATTAGGTCTTATTATATATTCCAGGCTGAGGAACCTAATGAAGACGAGATCTATGCTGTCGACTCACCACTCCTAAAAGCTTCAATCTTAAGTACTTCTCATTCTTTTGGTCACTGGGATGTCTGGAATCAAATTTTTGATCTTATCAAGAAAATTGAAGAAAATGCCTTAGCATTGCCTGAAACAGTATTTATTAATATTACTTTCTTATTATATTCCCGAGTCACGCCATGGTTGTATCTGTTGGCACTTAAGTCTATAAAACCCTGGAGCTTTCCTAGCTACAGTCTATGTATTGACTGATACAGGTATTATACAGTAAAAAGGACATTACCTATATAGCGTCTTATGCTTGGGTTTAAAGTTATATGTTTATCCTTGATTTTAGTTACTCCCGCGGTTTATTATTGGCACTGTAATCGTGCGTAATTTTGATTTTTCCCACAAGTGTGACTATAATTTGGCTCGGGCAATCTTCTTCCTTTGCAAATCAGCATTTGTAATCCAAAATAGGCTCCTTTCCACTTCTAACAGGTTTTTTTCTAGCGCTTCCAAAAGCTATAAATCTTTTTTCTTCATTAGATCACACATTTGCATTTCTTTTTCTTTTTTTGTAGTAAATTAAAATACAGCTCTGTAGGGATTGATTAATCCCATCTCTTTGCAATTTATTTCCTACGTAGAGGTCGCAGACGAGCGATGCACTGAATCGTCTCATTCCCACTGAGCAATACAAGGCTAACAAAGACAAAAATACGTGGAAAAACAAAACTTAAACAATAGCAAGAATAAAAAGAGGATTCTACTAATAAACTCAAATTGTACAATTATCTACAAAAAAAACAATAGTACTTCTATATAGGACCTTTGATCCCTTTTCGAAGCATTGGCTTTATTCAACTCCTTAAGATTTGAACCTTTTAAATGTGTGTGTTTTATTTGCTGCGAGGGATATCGTTTTGCTGCAGTCAAAGATCATGTTTTGTAAAATCTCTTGGAGCAAAATCTAAAACATGGACCATCCCTTTTATTCCAATCACCTTCTTTTTTAAAATTAGAGTTAGTCTTTACTTAAGGTTAGGTACGGCCTCTTGACTTGAGGGGAAGATGAGAATAGGAGCAGGAGCTACATCTGAAGGGTTCTCCGTGTTCTGTCACTAGGAATATGAGACCTGGTGTTGATACTGATGGGTTGGTCTGCATCAGAATTTGCCAACATATTGCTGATTTCATTGTACTGTATATCCTGATGGCTTGTATTTTGCGCGTTTTGCACGGTCCGTAAAAGGGGTCTTTCTTACGGTCAAACTAAAATTTCTGACTTCTCCAATGGACCGAATAGCTTTAAATGAAAATCGGTTTGAGGAATATTCGTTAAGAATTGCTGGTCTTGAAAAAACTGCTATTTTCATTTCAGAAAGGAAAGTAATTAATTTTTATAAGGAAGGTTTCTTCTACAGAGCAAAAAAAATCTAGTCCAGAGTCTTTAACAATATTGTGGGCTTGGACCCAGAAAAAAAAGTTTATTAGCTCAGTCTGGAGATCTTCCATTAGAATCACTACCTAGACTGGGAGACAAGGTCAGTCACATGACATACATGTCTGAATTCGAGGTTTTTTGTCAGTTCTACGGCGAAACAGTTCGCGCTATTATCATGCGAAAAACAACACGATATGCTTCTCAGAATGGGACCTAGAAAAGAAAGGTCTCGGAGACATAGGGTCAAAACAAGAAATCGCGAGTTGGACCTGAAAAAGAATCCATGCAGGTGGTTGAAAAAAGCTTGATAGCAGTGCTATATTTTTTCCGTATATATGATTTTTTCCTTTTTCTGTGGGCGGGGGGGGGCATCTTCTCTCTCCCATGCGGGTGTCTTTGTTCAATTGTCTTAGTTTCTGGTGATGTTTATAGGTTTTGTAATCACCTTAGCCCTATTTCAATTTGTTTTTTGGTGCTAATTGATTTGTCAATTTCGTGGTCAGTACTATGAGTTTTTAGGTTCTATTTTATGAAATTGCACATAATGTGAATTGTGAATTTGATAATCTTGTTCGTAAGGATTTCTCTGCGGTCCTGCATGTACACAGGGGATGGGGAGGTTCACAAGGGGGAGATTTTCTGGAAACCTAATGCAGAGTCAATTTTTGATCAATAGAAATTTCCTGGTGGTTTCATTTAGTTAAACAAATATTATATGGCCCGTTAGCAAAGTATCCGACTGCTCAAAAGCTTCTTGTATGTTCAGTAAAACCTCGACTTCTGGTCCATCAGTTCATTTTAACTTCAAAAAAAATCTTTCATTTGTCTACTTTTGAATAATTTTGGTTTTCGTAGAGTAGCATAATCTATTTTTAACTCAAAGAATTTTTTACTATCCAGTCCTGTAGTACTGTTTGCTAAACCTTTTTTTCGCAACGAGATTAACGTTATCTAAAATAGAAATACGCAAATATTGTTGCAATATTTCATGTTGCATTTTAGATGCTATTTTGGGTGTTATAACCTTCACTGATACTTATCTTATATCGACAATCCACAGGTTTATTGCGTTTCCTTGTAACGAAGATGTACAAAACACATTATTGGGCAAGTATATTGATTATTGAAAGCCAAATTATCAGCGCCGCTCTTAATTAAACGTTGAAATCTATTTGCATCTTTATTCGTTGATTCTGGCTCGGAACCTAGAACATTTGTCCTTCTCCCAAACTATTGTTGAGCTAATCTTCTTTCTATTGCTCAATAACATTTTTTCAAAATTCTCAATTTTAGTGCATGGTCTACAGTATACGTTTTTGCTACTATGGTTTGCTGTGGGACTTGGAAAATATCGAAGAAAATCCAGAACGAGGTAGTGCTCGTCAGGAGCAAGTTGAAAATCTCAGAGCCAGACTCCATTTGTATATGGGTATGATGTATAAGATAGTTTCTTCGTCTCAAGTTGTTTCATACAGAGAAGAGGTGAGCTCGACAAAATACTTCCTTTTTTCTTATTTTTTCAGTTTTTTCCCGATTTTCTTTTCTTTCTGTCTTAATACTTTTTTCCATTTCTAAGTCTTATTCGTTTTATAGATTTTTCATCACTTTATTTGTCTCTTTTAGGTGTATTCTCTCCTAAAAGTTGCTGTTAAATCTGAATGGAAATAATATTCTATGTTTCTAAGATCAACACTTACAAGTCAAGCGATTTGATCTCGCTTGATAATCTGACATTTAGATTCTCGTTCTAGTTTTACAATAAAAATCTTTCTTTTTGCAATATTTTTTATTTTGGAGTCAAGTTGTCGAAAAAAATGTCGAATATCGACGAATAATCAAATTTTCACGTGTCAAAATTATCAAATATGTCAAATAGCAATTTGTTCTCACTGTTGGGTATTGTGCTTTTTTTCCATTGTTTGTTTTCATTTGATTAATGTTTTTGATTTTTTTTTTCTCTTTTTGTTTCTAGAATGATTAAGATGGATTGATTGAACTATTAAAAATTATTAAAAAATGAACTTCAGATATTTAGTGATAGATAATACTATGATTTGTTGTGTATGAAAATGAGACTCAATTTGTATATTCCACTTATTACTATATGATTTTCATAACGGGAGGGGGGGGGCTGGCAGCATGACACCCCCTCAACGTTCCATGCCCCATTCCCCCTCACACACACATAGCATTAAGTGAGAATTTCAAGACAGCCTTTTTAATCAGAATGGACAGACGATCCAAAAGCGCAAATATGTGTTTCGAACAGTGTATTTAATTAATTTAACAGTGTATTAATCAAGTTTGTGGGAAAGAACAAAAAAACAATTTCTTGGAATAAATACATTTGTGGCTTTTAGTTTAGTTCCATTATTTTAAAAGAAGACGTTTTTGCCAAGAAATTACCTTTTGATTCTATTTCATTCAAAAGTATGGAAAATTGATGCCTAAAACCAATCCTTTGAACAAGAATTTGTAATTTTTGAAGCAATCTGTTTAGTTTGCTAAAATGATATTTGAATTGGTGAACCAGTATTGCGCTAATTCGTTTCTTTTACATGTGAAAGGAATTGAAAAGAAAAAGTATTGATGGAAATTAGTTGCATATTAGGGTAATGTAATTAGATTGGTAGTTGGAAACTTAATAATGTATTAAAGAAAGAATTCCTGGAAGTTTGAGCAGTTTTAATTTTTCACTTGTATAGCAAAAAAAATAAAACTGAAAATACATTTTGTGTTCAGTAAACTGCAAAGCACACTGTGACTTTTAGGGAGGTTTCAATAGTCGGTAGTCCCATTGTTATTTATGATAATTTCGTTTTAAGTTTGACTTAATTATTCATTTTAATTTGTGTTTGTTCTAGTTTTTATTTATTCATTCATACCAATGCCTGATATTTTTAAGTTTTAATTCAATTATTTATTTTTATTTTTGTACATTTAAGGTTTATTTTGTCCTCTTATAGCAATTTCTATTCATTTTAGGTTTGACTTGTTGTAAAACTTTATTTCTGCTTTTTTCCGTTCTTCAAGTCGTTCTTTACTTATTTTTGAAAAAAAAATTGAAAAAAGTTTCTTAAATTAATTGATAGAAACAAAAGTAGACAGGGCAAACTTTTTTTTTAATCAGAAATATACAATGATTTTTAATATGTAGGGTTGGAAGCCCCAAAAGATCCATTCCTCCTCATACTCGCACTCAAACCCAAATAGTATTCTTTTCTTCAGCCCCCTTTTTTTTCTTTGTCTGTGTTTGATTAGTTATTCTGGAAGTGACAGAATATGTTCTGTATGCACTTTTAACTTGATTGGGCCTATTCCTATCATTAAGTTCTATAAACGGATTTGTGTGTCACAGCTATCTTGATTTTCTTTATTTCTAGGCTTACCTTTCTATTTGTGACACCCTTGTAATTTTCTCCAAGCAACTTATTAGTAATCCAATTTTGGCTCCTTTGGTTTATGAAGCTGAACCTGTATTGATAGGTGCATTGAATCATTTTATTAATCACTTCGTTTTTATGGATCCTGATGATGGTAAGTTATATTTTTGATATTTTTTTCAAATTTATTGACTCCTTTTAGTCTGCGCAGTTAGACTGTGTCCGGACTTTTTTATGGGATAAGTTTGACACAGAGAAGGGTATGAAACTTATCCTACAGTCCTACTCACATAACTATAGTCGGGCTCTAGCTTAATTCTCTTGCCTGAAACCTTCTAAAATGGCGCCGAATCGAAACGAAAGTACACTTTGAATTGCCTTGGCCGAAAACCCTATGCAAGAAACTTACAGTCCCTTGGCTTGAACAATAGGGAAAATCCCTTGGCTTGATGCAAATGACGTCATGTACTATGATATTATACATCATATCAGCATTTCTTATGACATCATATAAGTATTTTCTTATATGATGTCATGCATAACATAGATAAGATTGTTGAGTTTCCTTGGCTTGAACAAAAAGGAAAATATTTTTTTTTGCATTGGAAGTGCTGATTTGCCCTCTTTATTCTCCGCTGCTATCAGGACACTGGACATCATAGGTGGCTGTTTCATGGCTCAGTGCCTTTTGTTATTAACAAAACACAATATTTGAAGTAAAATTTTTGAAAAAAACTGTATCTTCGTATACAATGTGGTTTATGACTACACAGTCGTTGGTTATAAACGTTGTTAAAAGTAAAAACTATATGTTCACATTAGTTACAATAACGCCGATTTTCTATTTTATAGAAAGAATGAACTTTAGCTTATAGTAACCGAAATCAGGGCCGGATTAACATAAGTTGGGCCCAAAACCCCTATGCCTTCCTATAGTACAGGAAAATGAGCTCCAAAAAGAGGTCGACCCGAAACAAATTGCAACAGAAATGATTTTTACACCATCTTGTAGAGAAAAAAAACTGAACAACATATCCATTTTCGCATATTCTGAGTCGACGCAATAATAACCGTTTTTTGGCTTTTAATGCTATTTTTTCCGTTATTCGAATAAAAATTGCAATTTTCGTGGACATCGATTTTTCTTGAACTGAAGTATGATTCTAACCCAAAATAACATGGCGAGACCGAAATCGGATTTAGCGTAAGAAGCACCATACAAAAAGTAATTGTATTTTTTCGACTTTTTTCGCCTAAAAAATACAATTTTCGTTGTAGCCCGATTTTCTTGAATGAAAGTGTGGTTCTGACGTAGAATCACGAGCTGAGACCGAAAATAGAATCAATTAGGTTGTTCACTGAACCAGAAAAAAATCGTAATCATTAATGAATGATCTACATTTTTTTAGAAAATAATTAGGGAAAGTGAATTACAAACCGAACTGGTTTTCAGTGGTCAGTATCGTAAATCACACTTAAAACACTCTTCGTATACTATTTAGGGTCAACCCATAGTGTCTAATCTTCACAGTCTATTAAATAGAATCAATCTTATAAAAAATACAAAATAAAGAATCAGATTCCGACTAGTTTCACAACTTCTTCATTTGGAATGGATTAACGACTAGGGTTCTAGGTACTCTTCATCATTGTTGCTGTCGATTTTTGGGGAGTTGGAACACATTGTTCCCTTGCAGGTTCTGCATGCTGAAGTACAAACTAAGCCTTTTTTAAAGCAGCTATACCTCGCTGAACTACACTGTACACGACAGGAGCACTTCACGATCTTTAGGAGCATACGCGGGGCTGGTGGGAGGTCAGTTGTTAATGGGTACAAGAAGTCATCTTTATTCTTCCATCCCCATTCCTCGGCTCTCAGTTCCGGATCAGGCTTCCCGGTCCATACCTGAACTTGATTAAAAACTCTATAGCTATGAAACTTGGCTGCATCAGAAGTTGGTGGCAGATGTTCTGGGTGAACAAAAGAGTTTGCCGTTGTCTTTTTCTTTTCAAAAACTTCTCTGCGGAGTTTGTTCAAGTTCCCTCCTTTCGACGAACCGTATATGATCAGCAGGGCGTCTTCACCAGCGGTCTTGATTTCCTCCTTCGAAGCGGACTTCTGCATGAACACTGCAGCTGATGTTCGGAAATCATTGTCTTCTATCAGCCTCTTCAGTGCAAGACCTTTTCCCACACCGTGGATTCGCGAAGTAGAGTCACAGTTTAACATGGCGTGAGCAAAAAGGATCAGATGACAAGTATCTTGTCCCAGCTTCTCTTTCAGGGTGTGTATGTCCCATATTCGGGGAGCTTTATTCGACTTTGGCTCAGGTGCGAAGAATAGTTTCTTGCTTGACAAGTCACACTGGTAGCATAAGAGAACCAATAGATCGGTATCGTCCCTAACTACGGCAGTGTCGTGATACCGTGAAGAGGCAACAACAGCTTCCACAATCGGGACATCTGCGTCACCTGATGCCTGGGAGACAGAGACACCCTTTGCACGGAGATGATCAGCCAAAGCGCAGATAAACCTGGCTTTGTTTTTCTTGCAAGATAAGAAATCTTCTTTCTTCACCTTGAGCTGCATATCTGTTGTGAAGAAGATCTCACGGCCAACTGAACGACTCCTCTGCGAGTGAGCCATATCTTTTATGGAAGTCCCACCATCGTAGCCGTCGAAAACGATAGTGGCAGAAGGGTACTTTCCTGTCACGTAAGTTGCATAATGGTCAAGAATCTCCAGGTATCTTTCATTTTTTGTCCATGGTATCCTGTGCAGCAGAGCTCCTCCGTCTAGGATATATCGAGTGCCTTCGGGGAGGGGAAATGAATGCTTCTCAAGGTTGCACGCCTGGGCTATGGCCTTCGCAAATTCTGGTTTGTTCGCAGTCCGGAGCATGCAGGAGCTGTCAAAAAGTGACGCTGGGTAGGAACATAGTTCGTGTTGAAAGTACTCAGTTTCCGTAAGATTGATCCTTTTCGCGATCATGATAAACCTCTGAAAAAGAAGAGTCGGGTCTAATCGTTTGCAGTCTCCGCTTGAACTTTGCTTGGTGGTCATCTGGATTGCCTGTTGTTTTCGTCGAAACACAAAGTCAGAGACCAGCTGTCCAGACATGGCGTCAATGACTTTTAGGCCAGCATCTTTGGCAGAATCAACGTTGGCAGACGGATAGGCAGTTAGACCTTTTGCTATGCTTCTTAACTGAACATCTCCCTCAAATGGTGAACCCCTTTCCAGAAACTCGATAATCGTCTGCGTATCTTTGCAGTCTCTCAGTTGCATCGGCTCTGACATCTCCTTGTGTTGATCGCTTGTAACGTACAGAATTTGTGAGATACGTTCCATCAGAAGGTTTACTGTAGAGTAGACTGGTCGCGACAAAACCCATAAGGACCTCTGAGCCTCTGTCATGCCGCTGCCGTTGGTAAGGCCACCAGAGGTTTTAAGAGAACGCATAAGCTCCTGTTCAATGACAAGATCTGTGGAGAGTTCAGCCCAGAATCTATCAGAACGTCTTACTACATGCATGCCACTCTGGAAAGCCTGGTAGACCGTAGGATGGGTATCTTGGAGCTTGTCCATTGCTGGAGGTAAAGATGGCATGATTTCGTATAGTGGTTGTGTCCTGCAGCCGCCAGGTAAGGTAACATGTCTGAGGTAGACTTCAAATGGAGCTCCCATGACCCAGTTCGTTCTCCTTTTACAAAGTTTCGTAGAATCGCAACCATGTCCAAATACTGGAACCAAAGCTTTGATGTTCAACACTGGAGCAGTTCTTTTCTCTTGCCGCTGATGAATTCCTGTATTTTTTCTAAGGAAGGATTGCCTTCTGCAACCTCAGCAAGTACTTCCTTATTCATCAGTTTCTCGTATAGGTTTCTGAGTTCCACAATTTCTTCGGATTGTAGTCTTGGCTCATCAACGCTAGCTTGGTTGTCGGCAAAAACCTCAGAAAGCAGAATGGCGTGTAGCGCAGCGTCAATAAGTAAATGTCCACGTACTGCTCTAGCGATCGCTTTTCCGCTGAGAAGGTGGGGAACAGTATTGGGCGCATACACGTGTTCAAGAACCTCTCTGAGTCCTGACCCATCCATGATGTAACCCACTGCTCCAAGAAAACTCATCATGATATGGAATCCGCCAAGTTTCAGGACGACTTTTGAAAGTGCACTTCCTGGTGAAGCCGCTTCGACCATTTTCATGGCTTTCCACCACAAGGGTTGGTCAAAGGTTACGACGGGAGTAAATCCATGTCGCATGGCCTGGTCTACAATAAAAAGCAAAGTCTGATTCGCGGACCTTCATATCTGATTCGCGAGAGTATGGAATCGTCTGATTTATGGTGCACAATGCGTATCTTTTGAGCATTTCTTATGTCATCGGCAGTGGGATTAATCCTAGGAATGCGTATTCTAGCAGAAGTTGACGCTGGTGTCACAGAGGTAATGATACCCATACCGTGGAAAGTATTGTTGCCATCGAGAGTGCAGATATCATGATCCACGTTGTCGGCACCGTGGTGAATAAACCCGCCAGGGAGAATTTCATCCAGATCCTCAACTGCGCTGATGGCTGAACATCTTTCGAATCGCCGAACTTCATAGTACGACGAACAGAATCCCATTGCGTTCAGAGTATCGATGAGATATCGCGACGCAAAGTGATGATGCATCTGTACACCCAGACCTATTTGCAGAGGTGCAATTACAGCTTGTGGTCTAGCTGCTTGTATGATCGCATGACCATTACTACCAATCTTGAAGTCTACGGTATTCCCAACAAATATTTCCCGAAGAAAAAGTCTGAGGCTTTCAGGTACAAAGTCACAGCTTCTGAAGTGGTTGACAGTTTTTCTAAAACGTCGTAGTCGTCTTTGTTTGTCTGTAGGTCTTTTATGTCGTTTTTCAACAGTTTTGCTGCAGCGCAAAGCAACTGTGATTTTTCCTTCTCGGGATCTGCAGATCTTGCTTCCACATGATACTGATTTAAGATTGATGACGCAGTATCCGTGAAAGTCACTACATTCGACTTTCCGTCAAAAGTCGAGATGAGAATTCTAGTATCGAAGTGCTCAAGAATCTTTTTCTTCATATAAACATTGCTGTAAGGTTCAACATCCACTTCAAGAGCGTCACGCATCTTTTGAACTACATTACTGACTGTTGTCTGTTCTTCTTCATTCCTTTCAAGAAACTGCATCGCTTTTATGAAAGCATCCGTTTTCCCCTCGTCCTCTGGTCTGCCTGACTTTCTTCTCTTTCTCAGGCTCACAGTTCATGTT
The DNA here is from genome assembly GCA_027921565.1 of Artemia sinica. Taxonomy (NCBI): domain Eukaryota; kingdom Metazoa; phylum Arthropoda; class Branchiopoda; order Anostraca; family Artemiidae; genus Artemia; species Artemia sinica. The sequence goes on from CM051270.1 coordinate 36,016,253, forward strand.
CTCATATTTGAATGAAATCCCTCGGCTTGTCCGAAAGTTATTGCTACAAAGCTGATGGTACACGGCATCAGCGGCATGAAGGTCTGGGACGGTGCATATCCTTCGGAAAACACTAACTGCCCAGTCATCATTTCTCAGTTCGCATGTTTCTTTAATTGTTTTGTCAAAGTCTATGGTCCGAACGCAGAAAACATCTGAGCCTTTCCGGTGTGAAGCTGAGAGGTCAACAGGGCAGCCACAAAACAAGCAACACTCGTTAAACCTGAACTGTGAAGTATTCGACCGCAACTCGCACTTGGCAGTGGAAATTTTAGCTAGCCACTCATCCTTTCGCCTTTGAGTGTCATTGTCAATGTTACGCCTGTGTTTATAATTTTTTCTGCATAACTCATGGACCTTCTGTCCGGCAGTGACCACAACGGTATCCCTTCGCATCTGACTAGATTGGTTAATTCCGGCAGCTCCTTTCTGTGTAATAATCGTGTAATGTGAGTCATCTTCGACATTTCTTTTGCAGATTCTGCAGTGCTCCAACTGAGTAGCCATCTCGCTATAAAAAAAAAGAATTCAATAGAGTACTGTACCCAGGGCTGCCACAGGTTCAAGTGGTAAAAAATAGGGACTTAGGGACCTCTTTTCAGTCGAAAAAGGGACCTCTCTAGGGACCATTCCGGACGCAAAATGGACCCCAAAACTCAGTTTTCAGAAAGCTTTTGAAAGAAAAAGCAGTGACACAACAGCAAATGACACTTGACAAAGGAAAAAAAATGGAAATGATCATTTTCAGACATCTCTCCATGATCAGAGGCCAAGTGATATTTAAGAAACAGACCACATGAGAATCATCATGTCATGGGAGGAGCTTTTATCTTCTTTTTTCTGAACGCTTTACTTTCGAATACAAAAATCAGATACAAAAATATGACGAAAGAGATAAGGGTATGGTAACTAGAACACACAACCTATTTGTTTCGATTTTTTCGCACTACCTTCTGCTGGAACAGAGATGCAGTTTTCAGATGTCTTTCTACCACTCGTTTCATCTTTTCGGACCAGAATCGGATCCTCATTTGAAGCTCTTTCTTACTTTCTGAGTTTGTGGTTTCGTCAAACTCGACAACATAATAACTGTTGCCGACTTCATCAAGGGTCATCTTCCGGAAATGGGGTCCAAGAGCTTCGGTTAAAAAACTAGCGAACTTAGTTCGCCCGAAGTAGAAGTTTTTGACCACTGTATTTCTGAACATTTTTCCAAATACATCTGCTATTCCGTCTGCGGATTTCCCAGAATAGTCAGACTCAATCAAATATTTTACTCAATCAATAATAATTGAGCCGAGGAGTGAACGAAAAAAGAAAAATATAGGGAAGGGGGAAGAGGTTCCCAACAGGAAGGATACGGAGCTTTAAACCAAAGCAAGAAAAGGGACTTTAGGGACCTTTATCAATTTAAGGGACCAATAGGGACCTTCACTTGATTTTAGGGACTTTAGGGACTTTGTGGCAGCCCTGTGTACCTAATCCGTCAATCGTTTGGTCCCTCACAGCTCTGAAGAATGCCACAGGCTCATAATACAAGTTAACCTGTCGTGATGATGAGGTCACCTGTTGGTACAAGGTGTATTTCAGGGGACGATTGTCTTCTCAATAGATGTCGCTGTAAAACAAAAAACTTAAACTGACATGAAACATCAAAGAATTTGACGCAAAGCAGTAAAGTACAATAATTTATCCTTTAAACTTTCAAAGTATTCAGTTCCGAACCACCATTATAAAAACCGACTTCTTACCTGCGCTAATCATTCATCAGAACACTAGCAGATTCACCGGAAAGTATTACTCGACTGTTAGATGGCGGAATTTCGCATAAAAATTTTTCTCGGGGTAGATGGCGAATTTAAATAAAGGTTATGACTGTCACTGACTGGAACTAGTTTTCTACTCGACTTTCTGGCATTACTTGAGGTCTTCGTCTAATTGATTTCTCAGTCAAATCTTGGGAATAAACTTTGAAATCTTTAAAACACTGAGTGATGAATGTGACGATTTTCATTTTTATTGCATTACGTAGCCTTCGAAGTGTCTTATACTAGTGCCTAGTTCAGGTATTTTTACGAACAACCGATCATTTGTTGAATAACAAGTGCCGATTGATTGTCTTTACTTAAATTACCGCAACGCATATTGATGATAGTGAAACTTTTTTGTTTTGCACCAGATACCCAATCTGACTTCATTTTCTGTCTCAGCTTGTCATTCTGCATCAGAATCATACTTCATTTCAAGAAAAACGGTCGGATACTAATTTATTTTTTTTTTTCAGAGAACGTAAACAAAAATCGCATTAAAAGCCAAAAAAACGGTTATTTTGCGTCGACTCAGAATATGTGAAAATGGATATGTTGTTCAGTTGTTTTTTTTCTCTATAAGATGGTGTAAGAATCATTTCCGTTGCAATTTGTTTCGGGTCAAACCTCCATTTGCCTGTACTACTAAGGCCAGAACAAAATTTGCACTTTACTGAAAAAAAATAAAAATGTTTTTACTTTTATAACCTTAATAAATCAAATAATATTAACATTTTGATTACTAAATATCAGTGTATGTATATTAAACTGACAATGCACATTCATTTGTATTTTTTTCAGGAAAGTGCAAATTTTGTTCTGGCCTTGGGAAGGCATAGGGGTTTTGCGCCCAACGTATATTAATTTCTGCTCGTTTTGAGTTTCACTCGTGTATTTATTGTAATTTTCTGTTCGTTTTGGGTTTCATTTATTTATTGATGCTGATTTCTGGTAGTTTCACGCTTTGTAGATTATTTGATTTTATTTTTGATCATTTTTTGTTTAATGGAGTTCTTTACTTTTCTTTGAAAAACTTATTTTGTGGAAAAGGTTTCTTAAATTAATTTCTGTTCGTTTTGTATTGATAGTCTTTTCAGGGGAAAAAAAATAATGCTTTAAATCTTTTCTTTTTTTTAAGACTTTATAGTTTGGCCTGCTATTTTTGTGCTGGAAACAAAATTTCATCAATTTTTAATAACATACACACTTTTAAAGATCTGGACACAAATAATAGTGTTTAATTTAGTTTCATACCTCCTCTAGTTGACCTGAAATGGAAAACTTGATACCATTCGCAAAAAAATCTGTTTACTTTATTTGATAGCTTGGATACACTTACGCTATTTTGATTTGGTTAAATTTTAAGAGCAGAAGTAGCCCCGAAAGTCTGAACATAATGCCCTCAGTCGTTCTTGGGATACTGCTGAGATGCCTTATTGGGAATTAGCATTAACACAGTGCATTTTGAATTAATCTTAAGGCAACATTTAGTTTTAAACGTAATGGGCAAATGGGAGGGTGGGCGTGGGAAGGGAATTAGTTGCCCTCCAATCACTTTCGACTATTAAAAAGGGTATCAGCCCTTTCTATTTTCAATCGAATGAGCCATTTTTGAAGTTCCCACGACAACCCACTCGATACGAAGTGCCCTGGTCTAAACAACAACAACAACAAAAATAATTTATTATACCCACATCGATCTTTACTGTAAAAATATCTAGCCTTCCAATCACTTTCGACTATTAAAAAGGTCACTAGGTCTTTCGATTTCCAATCGAACGAGTCTTTTTTGAAACGACAACGCTTTCTATAAACACCTTATATGCCCCCAGGGCATAAATTACAACCCTTACCCTAAGGGCTGTTAGGGTGGTTGTCATCCTCTAAGACTTAATTTCCAGAACTTTCAACTATGTTAAACAAAATTGCTATCTCAAAATTTTGATTGGATTTGTTTGGGGAAATCGTGAGTGTGGAAGGGGTGTTAGTTGCCTTCCAATCACTTTCAACTATTAAAAGTGGCACTAGCCCTTTCAATTTCCAATCAAATGAGCCCCTTTGAAGTTTCTACGACAACACTTTCAATAGAAATCTTATATGTCCCCAGGGCATAACTTACAACCCTTGCCCTGAGGGCTGCGGGGGGTGTCATTCTCAAAGACCTAATTTCTAGAACTTTCTACTACGTTGAATAAAATGGCAATCTGAAAATTTTAATTGGATGTGTTTGGAGGGATGGTGGGCGTGAGAGGGGGGTTACCCTTCAATCCCTTTTGACTATTAAAAAGGGCACTAGCCCTCTCAATTTCCAATTGAATGAGCCCCTTTTGAAGTTTTACGACAACTCTATCTATAAAAACTTTATATGCCCCCAGGGCATAACTTACAACCTTTGCCCTGGGGGCTCTGGGGGTTTTGTCATTTTTAAATACATAATTTCTAGAACTTTCAACTACGTTGAACAAAATGGCTATCTCTAAACTTTGATTGAATGTTTTTGGGGAAATGGTGGGCGTGAGACGGGGGGTTAATTACTCTCCAATCACTTTCGACTATTAAAAAGGGCAATTTCAATTTCCAATCAAATGAGCCCTTTTTGAAATTTCTACAACAACTTTCTACATAAACCTTATATGCCCCCAGGGCATAACTTACAACCCTTGCACTGAGGGCTCTGAGGGGGTTATCATCCTAAAAGACATAATTTCAAGAACTTTCAACAACGTTAAACAAAATGGATATCTCAAAATTTTGATTGGATGTGTTTGGAAAAATGGTGGGCGTGAGAGGGGTATTAGTCGCTCTCCAATCACTTTTAAACTACTAAAAAGGCACTAGCCCTTTCAATTTCCAATTGAATGAGCCCTTTTGAAGTTTCTACGACAACGCTTTCAATAAAAACCTTATATGCCCCCAGGGCATAACTTACAACCCTTGCTCTGAGGGCTGTGGGGGGAGGGTGAAAGTTCCAAAACTTTAACCACGTTGAACAAAATGGCTATCTAAAAATTTCGATTGGATGTATTTGGGGAAAAGGTGGACGTGAGAGGGGGGTCAATTACTCTCCACTAACTTTCGACTATTAAAAAGGGCAATTTCAATTTCCAAACAAATGAGCCCTTTTTGAAATTTTATACAACGACTTTCTATATAAACCTTATATTCCCCGAGGGCATAACTTAAAACCCTTTCACTGAGGGCTCTGAGGGGGTTATCATCCTAAAATACCTAATTTCTAGAACTTTCGACTACGTTGAACAAAATGGATATCTCAAAGTTTTGATTGGATGTGTTCGGGGAAATGGTGGGCGTGAGAGGGGGGTTAGTTACCCTTCAATCTCTTTCAACTATTAAAAAGAGCACTAGCCCTCTCAATTTCCAACTGAATGAGCCCCTTTTGAAGTTTTTACGACAACTCTATCTGTAAAAACCTTATATGCCCCCAGGGCATAACTTACAACCTTCGCGCCGGGGGCTCTGGGGGGTTTGTCATCCTTAAATACTATTAAAAAGGCACTAGCCCTTTCAATTTTCAATTGAATGAGCCCTTTTCGATGTTTTTACAACATCGCTTTCTATAAAAACCTTACATGCTCCCTGGGCCTTACTTACAACCCTCGCCCTGAGGGTTGTGGGGGGGATGGGCTGTCATCCTTAAAGACCTAATTTCCAAAATTCTCAACTACATTGAATAAAATGGCTATCTAAAAATTTTGATTGGATGTGTTTGGGGAAAAGGTGGGCGAGAGAGGGGGGTTAGTTGCCCTCCAATCACTTTCGACAATTAAAACGGGCACTAGACCTAAGAATTTCCAATCGACTGAGCCCTTTTTCAAGTTTCTACGACAAAGGTTTCAATAAAAACTTATATGCCCCCAGGGCATAACTTATAACCCTTGCCCTGAAGACTATCGAGGAAGTGTCCTGCTCAAAGGTATAATTTCCTGAGCTTTAAACTGCGCGGAACAAAATGGCTATCTCAAAATTTTGATTGGATGTGTTTGGGGAAATGGTGGGCGTGGAAGGGGTGTTAGTTGCCTTCCAATTACTTTCGACTATTAAAAAGGGCACTAGCCATTTCAATTTCTAATCGAATGAGCCCTTTTTGAAGTTTCTACGACAACGCGTTCTATAAAAACCTGATATGTCCCCAGGGCATAACTTACAGCCCTTGCCCTGAGGGCTGCGAGGGAGTTCTCATCCTCTAAGTCCTAATTTACAGAACTTAAAACTATGTTGAATAAAATGGCTATCTCAAAATTTTGATTGGATGTGTTTGGGGAAAAGGTGGGCGTGAGAGGGGGGTTAGTTACCCTCCAATCACTTTCGACAATTAAAGAGGGCACTAGTCCTTTGAATTTCCAATCGAATGAGCCTTTTTTGAAGCTTTTACGACAACGCCTTGTATAAAAACCTTATATGCCCCCAGGGCATAACTTACAACCCTTGCCCTGAGGGCTGTGGGGGAGTGTCCTCCTCAAAAACATATTTTCTATCTGGAAATCAACTACGCTGAACAAAATGGCTATCTCAAAATTTTGATTGGATGTGTTTGGGGAAAAGGTGGGCGTGAGAGGGGTGTTAGTTGCCTTCCAATCACTTTCGACTATTAAAAAGGGCATAAGTCACTCCAATTTCCAAGTGAATGAGCCCTTTTCGAGGTTTCTACGGCAACTTCTTCGATACGAAGTGCCCTGCTCTAAAGGAAAAAAAAATAATAAATAATACATTGTGCCAACATCGTTTTTATATGCCCTCAGGGCATAACTTAAAACCCTTGCCCCCAGGGTTGTGGGGGAGTGTCCTCCTCAAAAATATATTTTCCATCTAGAAATCAACTACGCTGAACAAAATGGCTATCTCAAAATTTTGATTGGATGTGTTTGGGGGAATGATGGGCGTGGGGGGAGGACTAGTTGCCCTCCATCACTTTCGACTATTAAAAAGGGCACTAGCCACTCCAATCACTTTCTACGACAACTCCTTCGATACGAAGTGCCCAGGTATGGAGAATAAAAAATAATACATTGTGCCAACATCGTTCTTTACTTAGGCAGCGCTATTGCGCTGCCTATGATGAAAGACATATCACCGAAACCTTTGTTTCTTTCAATTGTTCAGATGGTGGGATAAAAACTTCTTTTCCTTCCAACGATTTATCTAGTCTAGGTTTTCGATTTCCAAAGGCATGGAAGGCATTGACGACCAGCTTTGTTTCTTTTAATTGTTCAGGTGTTGGAACAAACACTTCTTCTTTTGTCTTGGCTTGTCTTTTGTCATTATGAAAGACGTATCGCCGACCGTTCTGTTTTAATTGTTCAAGTGGTGGAAAAAAACTTCTTTTTCTTCCAACGATTTATCCAGTCCATATTTTTGATTTTCAAAAGTATGGTATGTATTGATGATCTTATCCATGTCAAAATCCAAAGCCCAATCATCATCGCTATCATTTTCAATGTGTTTGGTTTGTTATACCTCGGCTTATCTTTCGTCATTGTGAAATACATATCGCCTAACCTTTGTTTTTTTTTAACAAATGTATGGGGCACCCGCAGGCTTCTATATATAGATTCTTACTGTCGCTTGTCTTCTAAACGCAGACAATTTGAGCCTTTTCTTGATGTCATGGCGTCCAAATGGACCTTAAATTAGAAGGGGTACCTTTGTAAAATTACATATTTTTTTTTTTATTGGACCTTTAACTTTTGCCTCGGCTTGTCTTTTGTCATTATGAAAGACATATCGCTGAACCTTCGTTTCTTTTAATTGTTCAGGTTGTGGGACAAAAATTCTTTTTCTTCCAACGATTTATCTAGTTCAGGTTTTTGATTTTACAAGGTATGGAAGGCATTGACGACCATCTTTGCTTCTTTTAATTGTTCAGGTCGTAGGACAAAATTTCTTCTTTTGCATTGACAGAAGAAGAACCCGAACTATCAAACGTGATAAGATGTGAAATTTGACAACCTGGACCATCAATTGCGACAACACCAATACAGACAGCTAAAGCAAAGGCCACTGCTACATTGTCTGAAGTAATCAAAATACAAAAACGTATCAAAAATGAAAATGAAGATCACAGACATGGGCGGTTAGAAGATATGCGAAAACGACAATTAGAGCGTGTTAAATAAGAAAATGAAGAGCAAAGACACACGCGGTTAGAAGACATACGACACCGAACAACTGAGGGAGTCAAAAATGAAAATGAAGAGCAGCGAGTCAATGAAAATCAACCGGGACATCGAGAATCAAAACGTGTCAAAATTGAAAATGATAGCGATGATGATTGGGTTTGGGATTTTGACATGGATAAGGTCATCAATGCCTACCATGCCTCTGTTAAAAAAACAAAGGTTCGGCAATATGTATTTCATAATGACGAAAGATAAGCCGAGGTGTAACGAAGTAAACAAATTGAAAATGATAGCGATGGGTTTTGGGTTTTGACATGGATAAGGTCATCAATACCAATCATACCTTTGAAAATCAAAAATATGGACTGGATAAATCGTTGGAAGAAAAAAGTTTTTTTCCCGCCACCTGAACAATTAAAAGAAACAGCCCAAGAAATGCTGATATGATGTATAATATCATAGTACATGACGTCATTTACAAAAACCAAATACACAACCGAATATGATTACATGAATTTACATATGTCTCAGTTCTTGTTCAGTAAATTCTTCTAAAATTGCTTGAAAATCTAATTTACTTGCCTCTTCCTTTTCAGTCGACAAAATTGCTAAACTATTTAATCTATCCTGATTCATGGTCGATCTCAAGTAGTTTTTTATGGGTTTTAGCCTCGAAAATGATCTTTCTTTAGAAGTAACACTCACCGGAATGGTTAAGAATAGAATAGAGTAGAATTTATTTGCGCTAAAAGCCCATATGCCATGGCAAAAATATAAACAAAGAACCATTACAAAGAAATTGCACACAACCTAACATAATCCTACAGAAATCTACTTCTATGATTCATCGCGAGACGAAGGAATCGTGCCAAGCTTCTGATGCCCATAAAGCACTTTTCCGCACACACATTCACCAAGCGCTCAAAATCATAAACCCCCCTACCAAACACTTCCAGTCTCCAATCACTCAGCTCCTCACATTCATACATCAAGTGATACACGCTCTCATCTAAATCTCTACACATAGGACAAAAATAAGGACCAGCCTTTGACTTTCCCTCCCGATAAACTTTCTTCTTTGGTCCATTGGCAAACTATCAGCCCTCATTTCAATTAATAACTTTATTTCATTTTTATTCAATCCCACTTTGAAAGATAAAAATTCACCCCAAATCTCCTTCGACCGACAATAAAGCCGCAGTGAATTCGAATTTGAACGCTGGGCCTGCCATGCCTGTATTTCTTGGTCCTGTAAAATTTTTTCAACTGCTCTACTTACTTGATCCCCCATATTCTCGAGCCCTAAACCATCCCCCCACATATGGCTTAGTCCACACTGATCTAATACACTCTTAATACAACCTGGATTTATTTTACTAACTTCTTTGTTGGTTGAAGCTAATATTACTCGATCCTTAATTAAACTTTATGTAAAAACATTAAGCATTACCCTAAAAACATTATTGTATTTTGCATCGTCTTTTACTGGACAAGCTATCTGAGGAGGAAAAAACGAAAAAAAAGATGCCGTCGATGCAGAATATCGACCTTGGAGCCACTTTTCTTGTTTTTCAAGCTAATGAACCTTTCTCATTATTCAAGCCAAGGGACAGTTAGTTTCCTCTAAAGGGATTTTGGACAAGGCGGTTCTAATAGTGTACTTCTTTTTTGATCTGACTCTAGTTTTTGGAGTTATGGGCTATTTGACTTTTTACTATGGAACGTGATCGTCTCTTACTAGGTTGCTAGCTGCTGCTGCAACCCGGATTCTTTGAAATTAAAAAAAGAAAAAACCTATGGCTTTTTCTAATTGGAATAGTAAGAGACGATCTGGCTACAACCTACGATTATGACGGCATCGATGGATATTTTACATAAAAATGCAGTTTTTCGTAAAAAATTGATTTATTTTTAAAATTATTTATTTTTAATTATAAAAAGTTTTTAATCACGTCAATTTCCTTTAAAATGAGCCATTAAACAACTCTGTATGATGTTCCAGTGCCAAGCTATCTGAGGAGAAAAACAAGAAAGAAAGAAAAAAAGATGCCGTATATGCAGAATATCGCGGTTGCAGACACTTTTCTTGATTTTCAAGTCAATATATTTTCCTTGTTGTTCAAGCCAAGAGACGGTAAGTTTACTATATTGGGGTTTCAGACAAGGCGGTTCTAATAGCGTACTTCTTGTTTTGATCTGACTCTATTTTTAGGAGTTATGGGTTATTGTAGTTTTTACAAAGGGACGTGATTGTCTCTTACTAGGTTGCTAGCTACCGGTGCAACCCAGATTAGTAAGTTTTAAACTAATATTTTACCCTTTTCTATAGCCAAAGATCAAGAATGGTCATAAATGGGTTAAAATGTAACTTCCCAGTAAAATCACTATTATATTCAGAAAGAGTATAAAAAAAGTATCAAGTGGTATGTTCACCTAATTCGTAGCTCAGTAATGGAAATATCTCCAAATTTACTACGATCCCTCCCCCCTTTTCTGTATAGGGGCACTGCTTTGATTTTATAATAGTCCCTAATTATACTTTTTTGATTATAGGGCGTTTTCTCCTCAAAATCCCTTATAATTTTAAAGTTAAACAGAATAATAATAAAAAAAAAAAAATACTCGCAATCCAACGGTCAAATCAACTCTCTTTCTATCAATGATCCAAATTCAATTGAACAAAACATGTTCAAATAATATTCTTTACCACACCACAACTTACAAGAGAATCTTATGACATTTAATAACGTTCTGAACACGATGCTTCTACAAACAGGAAGAAAGGTCTATATTTCAATAATTTCTGTCTGGTTTTTCAGGGGTTGTAAATCATTGAGACAAAAATTTCGGAAAGTAATGAGAAAATTATGTTAATTAACGAAAGAGTCACTAGGAGTGGAAAGTCACTAATGATAAATCACTAGGGTTGGCAACCCTGGACAGAAAGTTTGAAATAAATATATTTTTGAAATAATTAATTATTTGAATAATTAATAACTTATCTATTATCATCAAAAGCAATTGCCTTGAAATCTCAATTTTTCTGTTCGTTTTAACGGCAATGCGGGGCTCGATTGGACCTAACCGCTCCAATCGCCCTATATCCGGCCCTGACCGAAATATTGAAATGAAATGCAAATTCCGACGAAACTCAATCATCATATACATGATGGTGCAACTCGCGTACATTTTGGCAAGACAATATAATTTAAGTATTTTTTGAAAAGTAGCTTGTCTAGGGTATGATGCATCCGTGCATGATTCTGCTGCCTGATTCCCTACTGTCTGTTGTTCACTATTCCAACTAAGAAAAAGTCAAAAGTGTTTTAATATTTTATTATACAAAGGAGCTACACACCCTAGACATCACTCAATACACATCCAGGGGTTGGGCCAAAGGGCCTACCCCCTCCTCCTCCCTGAAATTCCTAATGATTTTGTTTTTATAGTTGAAGTTCTTGCTGTTAGCAGTCCCTTGATTTTTTGTTGTATACTTCTATAATATATTGGAAGTATTGTACTTTTTTTGTTTTTATATATCTGTCTAGATCCTAGGCTTTTAATGTCTCTCTGGCATCCTCAGACGAGAGTTGTCATAGTCATTCCATCACTGCTCGATCTCCGGAAACTCTTATTTAAAACTGATTATGAATACGTTCGATCAGATGGGAAGTTGCGTAAGCTTCATTGTTAGTATTTGACTTGACGTGACTCGGTTATAAAAAAAATAAATATATTGACACATGTGATAATGGTAAAACGAAACTGTCAACGATTTCTTTATATTTTTTTTTTTTTTTTTTTTTTTCAAAACAATGATTTATAATTTTTTTTTTTTTTTTCTGCTGTTCCAGTTACTGGGGCAAGGATTGAAGATAAGTCGTCTAATCTCATTTTTGTCAAAACCACTCCACTGAGAGGAATATTAATCATTGACCTTATTTGCAGCTTTATACATCTTTTTTTTCACATTTTAACTCCTCGAGTGAGATTTAACATTCAGAATGAAACAAATTAGGCCTATAACAGCATTACATTGACGCTAATCATCCAGATCAGTTTTCTGTTGAGTTTATATCTACAACTATTGGCGACATTTTTTTCCCACACGGCAATCTCAACAGCGGTTTAAATTCCTTATTTCACTTGAAATTCTAATTGAATAGTATACTTGTAAATCCTATCCTAGTAATACAATAACTTTCTTTAATACCTTAGTGAAGTTTAGAAATCCTTAAACCTTTATTTAGTTATAAAGCTGATGCTGCAAGTCCTTAACTCGATCAGACAAGCTGAGCTGCACAGCGGAGTAGTTTCTTTGACATAGGGTTTTTATTAACTTATTAGTCTTAACTGGTTTATTTTTGCCACTAATTGAAAACACTTAGAAAGGGGAGGGTTGTTTAATTTCTTGGGAAAGATGGGTTGATATTCTAGCGTCTGTAAAGGATAAACAGAAAAGAGGAATTGAATTCACGCCATAATTTTTTTTTTTTAACTCAACTGAAATTGCTGATTTTTCACCCTAGGACTTGAAACTAAAGAACAAAACGATAATTATGCCAAAGTGTAATTTAGATATTTTAGGGGGCATAGGCATTGGAACATTCCTTGTTGTTACTTAATTACATAACAACGCAATTAAAGCAGAAATATAACGACTGGGGAAAAGCTGGGAAATAAGTTTTTTTGGTTTCTGTGACGTCATTCGAAATTACACATTATTTTGAATGAATCTTAACAGGGAAAGCAAAAGATATGGAAAAATGTGTGAGGTAATTATACACGAAAATAAAGCGCAAGGAGATCTGCGGCTAGAAGACATGCGACAACAAGCATCACAACGAATATATATATATATATATATATATATATATATATATATATATATATATATATATTATATATATATATATATATATATATATATATATATATATGTATATATATATATATATATATATATATATATATATATATTATATATATATATATATATATATATATATATATATATATATATATATATATATATATATATACATATGCAGAACTTCAGTTAGACACCTATATGGGACTTCAGGAATTTTCTCTTTGGACCAACTTCATTTAATTTCTATCTCTAGTATTTGTCATGATTATCAATATAGTAATTTACCTGTAAATTTCTCCGACATTTTCTCAACTAATTCTCAATTTAATAATTATCCTACTACACATCGTTCAGACTTTTCGTGCGAAATTCGCCCGACATCGAGAGCGGGATTCAGCATCCGTTACATTGACCCAAAAATCTGGAACTCAATTCCTGCATCAGTTCGAGAATGCAGCAACAAGCGACATTTTCTAAGACTGGTGAAGAAATATCTTATGACATGCTAAGCATTTTGTTCATTAGGATTTTCTTTTTCGTTGTTGTAAAATTTAGTTAGAAAATGGCTGGGTATTTTCGTTAAAGAAATGTAAAGAAAGTGGAGAAAGCATTGAAATATGAACTAAGGAGGTGTGAAGTGGAGGCCATGGATAAAATTGCCGAGGATTTAGAAGATGCAGCTAGACGGCATAATAGTAAAATATTGTACTGGCACGTTAACAAATTGAGAGGTAGTAGTCAATCCGGACTTGTCCCAGTTAAAGATAGGAATGGGGTGGCAATTAGCGATAAGACAAAAGCTAAAGCGAGATGGGCCGAACATTTTGAGAATTTGCTTAACCGTGATAGAGTTGCAGGAAAAAATATAGAGGAAAATGAAAAAGTTTGTGATACCTTGGATGTGAAGGAAGATTTGTTTTGTGAGGAGGAATTAGAAACAGTACTAAAAGGATTAAAGAATAATAAGGCTCCAGGTGCTGATAGGGTAGTAAATGAGTTTCTTAAATATGGTGGCTCTGAGGTTAGAAATAAGTTATTGGAGATTATGAATATGATTTTTGAAAAAGGGGAAGTACCTAATGATTTTAGGAAAACCTTAATTAAGCCACTTTATAAGAAAGGTGATAAAAGTGAGTGTGGTAATTATCGAGGCATTAGTCTGGTCTCTGTAGGTAGCAAATTGCTTAGTAATATGATACTTTTTAGACTGAGAGATGCCGTAGACAAAGTTTTAAGAGAAGAGCAGTGCGGTTTTAGAAAAGGTAGAGGATGTGTTGACCAAATTTTCACTCTTAGGTTAATAATTGAGAAGTGCCTAAGTTTTCAAACACCTTTGGTCCTCAGTTTTATAGATTATGAGCAAGCGTTCGATTCTGTTGATAGAGGAGCTTTAGTAAAGGTTTTATCCTTGTATGGTATACCAGACAAATACATTAAAGTGATTAGTGCTATGTACGAGAATAACACTGCTGCGGTTAAGGTAGGAAATGAGGTTAGCAGCTGGTTTTGTATTAAATCAGGAGTTAAGCAGGGTTGTGTTCTATCCCCCTTTATATGGATTATTTTGATGGACTTTGTTTTAAGGAGCACAGGAAAGGCAATGGGAGACCACGGAATCAAATGGGGAGGAAAAAGTCTCCTGGACTTGGATTATGCTGATGATTTAAGCATCCTAGATGAAAGTGTGAGCAAAATGAATGAAGTTTTAGAGGTTTTGCGAGTTCAGGGTGCTAGTATTGGTTTGAAAATTAATGTTAGGAAGACCAAGTCACTAAGGCTAGGAATAAGTGAAGATGAAAAGGTGACGTTGGGTAATGAAAAGATTGATCAGGTGGGCAGTTTCACTTACCTTGGTAGTATTATTAGTAAAGATGGTGGGAGCAGTGAAGATGTTAAAAATAGAATAGCCAAGGCTCAGGGTGTTTTTTCACAGTTAAAAAAAGTCTGGAAGAATAGGAAGATAAGTCTGCAAACCAAGATTAGAATCTTAGAAGCTACAGTGATGACAGTGGTCAAATATGGCTCTGAAGCATGGACGCTCCGAAAAGCGGATGAAGATTTGCTAGATGTTTTCCAGAGAAATTGCTTAAGGATTGTTCTGGGTACCCGGCTGACTGACCGTATTTCAAACAATAGGCTATACGAAAAATGTGGTTCAATACCGCTTTCTAGGTCTATAATGAAAGAAAGGTTGAGGTGGTTAGGGCATGTTGTTCGGATGAAGGATGACAGATTGCCGAAGATTGTTCTTTTCGGCCAACCATCTAGGGCTAAACGGAAAGCAGGTCGTCCCCGTCTGGGTTGGGAGGACGTCATAAAGAAAGATTTAAAGGAAATGGGAACTTCGTGGGCGGGTGTAAAAAGGGAGGCTTTGAATAGATTGGGGTGGAGGAGGAGCGTGCGTAGCTGTGTTGGCCTCAGGCGGCTTGGTGCTGCGATGAGTTGTTAGTAGTAGTAGTAGTATATGCATATGCATATATATATATATGTATATATATATATTATATATATATATATATATATATATTATATATATATATATATATATATATATATATATATATATATATATATATATATATATATAATATATATATATATATATATATATATATATATATATATATATATATATATCTTGTGTGGTGAGTCTTCAACATTGGTTGTAGGTATTGAAGTTTGTAATGTAAATTATTTGTCTTAAAATTACCATGAAACACAGATCGTAATAAACAGATAAAACCAAACTTTTGGTTGGATAGTTTTCTTAAAAGGTTAGAGTATTCTACACAGTTTCACAAGGAAGGAGGAATCTCCCCTCCCCTTGTGATTGGTCTGAAGGAGCCCCTCATTAAATTAAAAAAATAGCATCCTAAAGGTACACCTTTTCTACTCCCCTTGAGAAAAATATTTTGAAAA
Organism: Artemia sinica; assembly: GCA_027921565.1. Classification (NCBI taxonomy): domain Eukaryota; kingdom Metazoa; phylum Arthropoda; class Branchiopoda; order Anostraca; family Artemiidae; genus Artemia; species Artemia sinica. Next base: position 36,032,029 of record CM051270.1, read on the forward strand.
TCACTAGTCAAAAGTAATGGTGAGAATCACAAAAATGTGATTCTCAACCATTTGAGAATCACACTTTTAATCGACGCTGATCCCGTCTCGGGGGATCAGTGTCGAAAGCCTGAAAAAGTAAGGTTTTGGTGAAAAGTCAATTTTCTTAATTTAGACAAAGTCCTTCACTGACTCCCTGTACATGTGTTATATATGTGAGTCAACCATCACTTGGATTATTATTTTTATGTACACTAAACATTATTGTTTCTAATTTGTAATACTTTCTTTCTTTCCTCTAGAGAGACTGGATGATCACGCGCGTATTGAAGAGTTACATAAAAGAAGAAACTTCCTGTCTAGTTTTTGCAAGCTCATAGTCTACAATATGTTTCCAAGTAAATCAGCCAGTGATGTTTTTAAGAACTATTTAAAGGTATTACTATTTATATTCTTTACCCTAAAGTAATTGTCGAGATCGACCTTCTTTAAATGGATTTTATGATCAACCTTCCACTGCATTCAACGTCTCCTGTAGGGAAGGGCCATGGGACAGATTTAAGGGCCGATTTAAACAAGTAGTCCATTAATGACAGGGACAGGTCCCTTGTGTACCCCGTTGCCCACCGGACCCGCTTATTATGCTATTATATAGGTACGACTAACTATTAGGTATGTAACTATTATCTTGATTTTTCTCAATAGTCGGAAACAAATTTATGAGAATTTCGAAAGTTGTTATTCTCTATGGTGTGATGTCATTTTTGATTGACTCCGCATGGATCGATCTTCACTAGGGTCCAGCTAAAGAAAAGCTTAAGGGTTTTTCATTTGTGTAATATATATATTCAGTATGAAAGAACCGTAAGAGATGTTAAAAGAATTCTCTTTAAATGTTCTCCATATCAAATAAGAAAATTAAACTGGAATAGTTCGTGAAAGTAAAGTAGCCAAGAGCTTGAATATATTCTCTATGTACGTGTATATACTCGTAAACGTTGTGTCAAAATCTATTAAAGAGATCATTGTCGTTCGTTAAATTATTGGGGAAGGGGGGAATATTTGATCCTGGGTGTGTTCAAAGAGGCTAAGGGTATTAAGGTGAAACTTCAGGGATTGAAGCTAAACGCCTTTAGGAATTGTATAAGTAGATTTTGTAACAATTAAGGAGGGTGGCTCTTAAGAAGAAAACACTATAATAAAAAAGACTAGTGCCATTAGATTCCCCAATTGATGCCCTGTCCAAATACAATTTTTGGTACCCTGCAAATGGACCTTACCCCCTTCCTATTGGTCCCAGATGTAGCCCTAAATAATATATTTTTGGATTATTTTGCATTTCTTGATGCTTCGTATTGTTTTTTGTTGACTATTAGCTGTATTCTTGACCCGTCAAGGACATATCTAGTTGTAAAGGAATTGGGATTAGTTGGAGAAAAATATTACTTGAAAATTATTTTAAAAAGTGTTACAAACAAGAAATGTCATTAGTTCTATTTTTAATACTGGATCCTAGCATAGAGAAAATCATGATCAACAACATAATGGTCGCGTTTTCCCGTTAAATAGTCAGATCTAAGTATATTTAGTCTAAAGATGTGTTCTAAATGTAACTTTTCCTTTAAGTAATTTCCTAGAAAAAAAATCAATTTTTTTGTTTACTTGTTCTTTGCCGGACTCTTTCATTTCGTGTTGCACTAAATCTTTTTTGATTGTGTCTTTATTTGGTTATACCAGTGGGAGAAGGATATTACCACCTTTTTTACACCCTTTTTTATACTAAGTAAAAAAAAAACTCTTTTTAAGTGAATATAATATTGCCACACACTGTAATACATCCTTTACTAACAGGTTCTAAAGTACAACGGATATGGGACTTTCCTCCCGGATAGGAGGATTAGAGATCAAATAGCTTGATAATAACAATTATTACTTCTTTAAAATGTTAGAAGTAAATAAATATGGCGAACTAGACGTAGAAATTGTCCTTTTTCTTCTTTTTTTAAGTAATAGCGCTACAATCGTCTCCCTACAACAAAAAGAAATACGCCCAACGTTTTCTACTCTAGGAGATCACTTTTGGCTGGATACATAGCAAAGTTAACATGTGAGATTGACATAATTTTGATGATCAGGGTTTTAATTAACCTAAGCCATCGCACTTGAACGAGAAAACAGAGCCGTTGAGTAGCTCGGGTTCCAGCGGTGTCACTTTAGAGGGAGTGATTGGGTGCCTTTGCCTCTTTATATTCCCCCTCCCTCACTAAATCTTTTGTCTCCTCCCTTCTAGGTTCTGAAAATGACCTATTTGGTATTTTCAGTGAAAAATGTTCTTTTTATAGTGTTTTCATTGAAAATGTTGAGATTAACAAAAAAATTGCCCCCTCCATAGATTATGACAAAATACCTACCCCCCCCCCGTCCTAGTTTTCGTGAATTGACGCCACCAACTCTATTTTCGTTTTTCTAGTTTTATGATCAGTATGGTGACATAGTCAAGATGACTTTAAGCAAAACTCGAGAAAATAACAAAGTCAATAGTGCTAGAACAATGGTTTTGAGCTTATCAACTGCTTTCACTGAAGCTAAAGCTCTGGAAGGGACAAGAAAACAACAAAACGAGGCCATGACTGCTCTTAAGGTACAAATCTATTCATTTTTCTTATATAGTTGGTTCTCGACAACTCGAACATCGATAACTCGATATCCTCGATGTCTCGAATTATTTTCAATCCCCTTGGAAACATATAGTCTAAGTTGAAGAAAAACCTTGCATAACTCAAAATAATTCTGGGGTTATATTTTGTCCCTGTAAGTTGAAGTGGCCCAAAAATTACCTCTATGACTGGAAATTTAGTAGTTAAGTCGTCATTTAATTTTTATTTTAGCTCCACAAGTCAAAGTTTACCAAAATTTTTTCAAAGGGGCCTCTATTAGTCGAGACCCTGGTATGCAGGTTGCAACGTGTAAACTTTGATATACAGTAATTTTGTTCAACATATTTTTGTATCAGATTCTGTAAATGTTCAGGTATCTATTTCCTACCAAACTAAATTTATTATTGGCACTTGAAAGTCAAATCCTGACATTTCAAAGTAAAGTCTTCATATGTTAAATCTCTAAAACACTAATAAAGTTATTCTTAGCCTTTTAGTGGCTGTAGGGAGTAAATTTATTGATTTTGTACCTCTGTAACTCGTTATCTTTATAAATTGAATTTTATGTACAATGACCTCTATAGCTCGATTTATGCATAAGTCGAACTATACGTTAGTTGAATCCTGATCCCGTGAATTAATTTATCTTTTAATTTCTAATACTCGTAGCCGTATGTTTGTTATATATTCAGTGAGTGCTCAAATTCTTTAACTGGGCTATAAGAATCACCAAATATATCCTTATCTTCTGTCGACCAACCGACCTAAGTTAGGTCATTGTTCAAATAGTTGAAGAATTCAATTCCTAATTAAATAGGAAATTTAATATAGAAAGATCTGACGAATTTAAAGGAAAAGTGTATTGTTGAAGGAATGAAAGTAGACTTAATTTATTGAAAATTTAAAAAAATAAAGGGGAAAAAAAATTTGTGCAATGTTTCCAATGTGGAATGTTTTTCGTGTAGATGTGAATGACTTCTACCCAGTGCAAGCGTAACTCGATTGCAGCGCAGACACAGTGCATCACACCGACGTGTCAATGCGAAAAAGACTTTGCTGCTTTGTCTTAAACCTTTGGCTGTAGTTTCCGAAAAAAAAATTCCCTCTAGGAAATAGGGCAATAAGAGACGGACGATTGAATTATACAGTGAAACAGGAATCTCAGAATCGAATCGAATCTTGGAAAAATTTCTAAGTTTTTGAGTGTGAAAATACGTTCTCCATGAATGCCACTTTCTTAAAATGCCGAAGCTCTTGCATACCTTTTTTTTAATTAAGTCTATACAGTGTGTAAAAGATAGATTTTCATTAAGAAGAATAGCGGTCCCCAGGTAGGGAATTTTGAAGGCTTAATTTCAGGTAGCTAAGGACGACTTTGGGAATTACCATCAAACCATAGTTGTACTCACTTGGCCAAGTTCACCGATCTTGAAAAACCAGATTCCTTTTTCCGTGAGGCATGAAGGGTTTTCTTGTCAGTAAACAAAAATGTGGTCCTTTATCTGCACTAGCTGTACCGCTTTCTTATCTTTCTTTCCTTTTTTTTCTCATTCTTACGTTTTCGCTGCACTAATCAATATGACGATGATGGCATGGAACGTTAAGGGGTTGAAAGACGACCATCCTTCTAACATTTCGACAGACAAATTTAGACGTTTTGAACCGTACTTGTTATTAGTTTCGGGGACTTATCTCCCACTGCTATGAGTAGAGTAGTAGAATATTTTTATTTATAACACGTACATAAATAAATGTTACAAAACAGCGCACATGCCTAAAAACAGCGCTTAGGTTGAGACGATGGACTATATTGGCAGTCAATTTGGTCAACGTCAATAGTCAATTTGGTCCTATCTCAATTAAAGAACCGAACGGAAACATAATTAGTGGCAAAAAAGTGTTTAGGAGTGATGAGTTGAGAATTTAGAGAATGTGCTAAACTGGGACAAACCCATAGAAAATAGCGGGAATATTAAAGAGGATTTAGAAGTGAAGGAAGATGTATTTAGCAAGGAGTTGGAGGTGGTATTAAAAGGGTTGAAAAATAGTAAGGCTGCAGGTACTGATAGTATGGTAAATAAGCATTCTAAGTGTGCTGGTTACGGAGTTTAAGTTAAGCTACTAATAGTTATGAATTTTGAATATTAGTAAAGGAGAGCCACCATTAACTTCTTTAAAAGAGTGACGGAATGAAACTACGGGATTATGGCGGCACTAGCGTAATTTGGTTGGAAGTAATTTGTTTAGCATAATGAGACTAAGCTGTAGATTCAAGAAAAGAATAAGTGGGGTTTCTTGTAAGGGAGAGGATCTGTACGCTTAGGTTAATTATTGTATAAGGCATTAGACCCGTTTTATCCTATGTTTTATGTACGGACATATATTTGATTCGTTTGATCAAAAAGCTGTAGTGAAGATCCTCTCTTGGTATACCAGACAAGTACTTATAAGCTACTAGTTCTATGTAAGAGAATAATATGGCTTTGGTATAGTTTGTAATTGGAGCTATTTTAATCGATTTGGTGGTAAATGAGGAGTTAAGCAGGACTGTGCTTTGTCCCCTTTTATTTTGAATATTTTGATGGACTTAGTCCTAAGAAGCACAACAAAAGCTGTTGGAGTACATCCGATCAAACAGAAAGTGAAATTTTCCCAGGCTTTGGTTACACAGATGAATTAAATGTCCTATAAAAATGATGCTATTAAAATTACTTTTTTTTTGTGGTTTTGATGGTTTTTGTGTGTGAGAATATGTTTAAATATCGCTGTTGAGAACCAGTTGCTTAAACTACAAACACATGAGGATGTAAAGATGATGTTAAGTACCCATTGTGTAGCTTCACTTAGCTGGGTAGTTCTATTGGATAGGATGGTGAAATCCATGAAGGTGTAAAAATTAGAATAGTTTTTTTTTTTTTTTTTTTTTTTTTTTTTTTTTTTTTTTTTTTTTTTTTTTTTTTTTTTTTTTTTTTTTGTGGTTGAAAAATTCTCGAGGAAAAGGAGATTAAGTCTTAAATCAAGATTATGTCATTAGAAGTCGCGTAGTTGCCAATTATAGCTCTTGAGTTTTTAGTGCTTCTAAAACCTGAGAAAAATGCACTAGACGTTCCCTTAAGAATGTGGAAGTGATGTGTCAGTGGAAGGTATTAGAGATGGAACCTCTAACAAACTGGGATGGAGATGGAGCGGGCTCAGCTCTGTTGGCCTCTGACAGGTTGACGGTGCGATGAGAATTGAGTGGTAGTTTCCACAAAAATATTCTGGTCTTCCAAGATTATTTACTAACCACTCCTTTCCCTCTATGTACAGTTATGGTATTCATAAACGTAATTTGTTTGCAGGAACTTGCAAAACGTTTTGCCTTATCATTTGGCTTGGATGCCGTGAAGAACAGAGAAGCTGTTACGGCGCTGCACCGTGAAGGTATTTTATTTGCTGTCACCCCATTAGAGAATCCTGATGACCCTACTGGCACTCCTCCTAATATTGGTTTCTTGGAAATTGTTGCAGAGTTTACCAACAAACTCTTGAAGCAAGATAAAAAGATTGTGTAAGTTAATGTTTCTTGTAATAATTTTTTTTCTTTGGTAGAACTTGAAAGTATTTTTCAGTAGAAGATAACGATTCAGCTAAAAAAAACTTTCAACAACAGAGCCCTGAATGATCTCAAAACTCTAGCAATATTATATCTATAACCAAAAAAACTTAACCTCCCTTTATAGTTTCTGACAAAGTTCCTATAACAGTGTGCCTTCCTTGCCAGCAATGCAGACAGATTAAGAAGCATTATTCTCTCTCTTGTTGAAATTCTGCACTAGTGCGTTGTCCTTCTTTTATGTATCTTCTATTTCTTATTGAGTTGCTTATTTATTTATGCCAGTTTTGTTTTATTATTCGTTTCTGTTTCATGCCTATGTCCCACCTAGTTGTCTTAATTTTCTTACTTCGGAAGCTTTCATGCAGTCAGTAAATACACTGACTGCTTTTTTGTTGTCCGTAAAACACTAGGTTACAAAAAAAAACTTTGGGGGGGGGACACATAGGGAAAACTAGAAGGTCCTACTGCAATATGATGTGCTTAATTCAAATATTTATGCAGTTTTCCTCTGTCGTCCATGTTGTTAATGTCTATATTTGGTTTTCCTTATGTTGTTAATGTCTATATTTGGTATAAGCAGCGTCAGGAAAATCTGCTTTTAGTATGACAGCTTTCCGACATAGATTTTCACCTTTATCTATCGGAAATTATACTGAAGATATTGCAGAAAAAGTGAAATACACGTAACAACTGCACCATTTTTCGAATCAATACATTTTTTCCGGGCCATATCGAAACATTTCAGATTTTAACAGTATTATCAAAAACACTTTTTTTTGTATTGAAACACTATTGCCATATTATTAAAGACCCAAAATAGTGACAATGGTATGATAAGCCAATGCGCCTTTTATGATTTGAGAAGTTGTCAATCAGTAGTAATTGGGGGTATCGGGTTTGAATCTTTCTCAATGAAATTCATGAAAATGTGCCCCTTTTTGCTTTCAAAATATAACCTTTACCAAAATAGGTGTTTTTTTTCGAATATTCAGTCTTTTACATTTTTAGTAGTTTTTTTTTTCAGAGCTAAGCACGTAAAAATACTGCTCGAGTTAATTTGCAGATGCTGTGTGAAAAGTATACGACAAACATTGTATTTGATTATCAGGTTTGCAACCAGTATAATTTTAGCCTTTTAAATTTAAAGAATAGGACCGTGTTCTATATTTAGCTTTCAGCTTCTCACGAGCAACTCAGCCCGACTCATATGAGACTATAAACAAATACCCTGCGTGAAAGTGGTTGGCTGGATCATCTTAGGGCTAGTTCTTGAGATATTATTAGTAATGACAACTGAGAATAAATTGCGGTGCTGAAAAAGACCGAAAAATACAACGGCGAGAATAAAAATGCATAAATAATTACATATATATATTTTCCTGGAATAAAAAAGGGATTATTTGTTTCTTTCCAAGCATTATGCTCAAATGGTTTATATTTCCAGTTTTGTCTTCTTTTACTATTATTGGATACACTTTTCTATAAATGGGGTTTGTGGAAATATTCTGTGTCGACACGTCATTTACTGTGAGAGAATCTCCAGATTAACAGAGTGTCACAGGGTTAACGTGATACATAACTTTCCTCTTTTCCGCGGGTTTCTAGCTCTTATCTACTGAGTTGGTTTTAGGCCTGTATAATGGTCATGACTTGCTGAAGGTTAAATTTTAAATGCATTGTAAGTGAACTTTTCGTTTTTATGTATCTTAAAAATAGTTGACAGTTTCCTATCATTGTTTTGTCTGTATCATGGGGTGCAAGTTCAAAATGTTTTGGCTATTGTCTAAAAATGCTTGGAATTCTCCTATTATTGTCGTTAATATCTGTTTTGTGTTTAGAAAATATTAAGTTATGAGCAAGTCTCTAGACTCAACTGGAGAGAACAACATTTGAGAATACTGGCCTTTACCCCATTCCTCAAAACATTCGACTTCATAGAAAGATGTGACTGTGGCATATCTGCTGAATTGTTGCGGGATATCTAATGGCTGCCCGGCCATCGTTTATTGAAACGCATCGCTTTTGCTTGATCACTCTTTGCTCTTTCGGCTTCAGCCTCTCTTAAAGATCCATGTTTTACTTTCCCAATAGATATAACCAGGCCTATGCAGTCGTGGTTTGCATACCCCCGCTCAGACTCCTATTAACCTTGCATTTTGACTCTGGCTTTGTCATTTATCAAAGGTGTGACTCCAGCTCAGGTTACGTCCAAATATGTTTCTACACCGACAAATGATTCTTTGGTTCTTTTATTTTAGACTTCAGTATTTAGACAAACGACTTGGTTTTGGTGTTCCTTCTAGCAGGAATGACGAGTGGCAATCTCTAATAGTGTATAGAAATGGTCTAATTCATGGTGAAGGAGACGGGGCACCCGTTCCCTCTAAGAGAGCTTACCACAGGAAGAAGAACGGTATGATTTTTTTTTTTTATTATTTATGTAGTCAAACATACAGTATTCCTCCGAAAATGATTTAATATGATTTACAAAAGATTTGCACATAGCAAGAAAAATAAAGGGCTGGAGTGCTAAGGCGGAATTTAGAACATCTAAAATCTAAAAAAAAAACAATAGAAAATACAAGAAACCATGTTTTAAGTCTCAATTTGACTAATGTCTAAGCTAATGAAATTGATTACTATGTTATGACCTCCCCCCCCCACTTCCCTCCAACTCTCCCCAGTTTTTACACAGCTTTCTTTTCATGTTGAATTATTTGGATGGTTCATGTTTTCCTTTGATGGAGAAAAGACATCACAAAAATATTTGTGTACTGAACTATAACTTTGCGTCAAAGACCCGTGGGTGGTTATGTTAAGGCCAGCCCTCGTCGCAATTGTTTTAGGTTTTAACTATATACGACAACCGCTGGCCCTTTACAAATGGTTAATTGATTCACCCTAAGATTTTTCTGATACACTTTCGACTACATGCTCGTCTCTGGTTGCCAGTGCTCTGCAGTGCATTTGATTCTCATATGGTAAAATCTCGCCTAATAGAGGGAGGTAAAGCCGCCGAGGGTTGTGTAAACTTTACCATAGTTTTTGTTCTCCTGCAATTCTTTTTCTTTCCGGTTTGCAGCCTCTAATGCGCAAAAAAATACCGTCTTCAGCTAAGGAGAGGCTATTTTAAATATTGTAAATTCCTGCTATATTTGCCAAGGTGGCACAGAAATCACAAGATTATTTCTCATTTTGGACTTATCGACCCTCTAGTACTGCTTGACAACATCGCTAAGGACCTGAGGACCAATACTCCAAGGAAGATATGTGCCAGTGACCCCCTCACTTATTTTTTTTTCCAGATTAGTGATTCTATGGATATTGTTAAGTTATTTATGTTGTGTTTTCCTTATTATATCCTTGTGGATAATATTATTTTGTTTTTCTTTTTTTACTCCGCATTTATTTTATATTGCGGGTACAAATAAACTTGCTTACTTACTTACTAAAGTGAATTTTATCTTCTTTTATCACACATAGAGATCCAGAATGAGTAAGATGAACCAATGATCATCTTTTCTAAGGAACAGACATGGGCTAGAAAATGTATATAATATATCTTTTTTAGTATTTTTTGATGCCGGGCGCCCAAAATGGATTGAAAACTGGTTCCCGTCTGAGTCTCTATAAGGTTAACCATTCGCGGAGACGGGCTCTGATGTCTGCTAGACAGAGATGCCTGATTCAGTGGTTTATTTCTAGGTTGATCCATTCTGGTTGGAATTTGATTGTAATTTCGAGTCTGTAAACTGAGGTTTTGCTATTAAGCGATCAGGAATCACTTAATAGCAAACCTTCGTCTTCCCTTCTTTCCCAGGTGCGGCCTTCGTCGTAGGGTCAGCATAGGGGTATATAAGCGAATACATTAGAGTTGATTTTTCAGCACAAATTTGTATTTTTAGTTGTTGTTTTTTTTTTCTCTCTTCACATCTCATAGCTTATAAAACTATTTACATACACTATCAATTAACTCTTTGATCACAAGTAAAAGACAACAACTTGACTATTGTTTGTAAGTAATATTTTGTAAACTAATTTGACTAAGTCTAATGATCTTCAACAGATTCTCACGGAAATCTTTTAATTTTTTTTTTTTTTTTCAGTTCCGTGGGTTATTTATGCAATATTGTTGAACAGTTATCTATATTCTGTGTCACTTTGCTTTTCTTTTGTTTTATAGATTTATTCAATTTGGCAAGTTATTACCTCTTAGTCTCAATGTGACTAATGTGTAAGCTAATGAAATTGAATATTAGCTGTTTGTTATTGATTGTTAGCTGTATTTCTATTTAGCAGTTTTTTACGTATATTTTTCACGATTTTTTATATACATTTTTTAGAAACTGATGATGAAGAAGACCAAGATGATGACGAAGACTTGGACTATTGATTGAATTTCTCTTATTTTGTCTTCTTTGTACTTTTTTTGGTTCCTTTTATACTTATGTTTAAGACAAAGTAGTCTTTTTAATAAAACTGCATATTTAATTCGAAGTTTAAGGTTTCTGTTGTCAAGCGATGAAATAATTGTGTCCGAAACCAATAAACACATCTGATATTTTCGTAGTGTTGCTGGGGGGTTTGTAAATTCAGATTTTAAGTTTAGAGTTTTAATAAATGAAAATATGTAAAAATCACGGTGTGTAGCCGAAAAAAGTAGGCTCACTTCGGTGGATGCCAATAGTGATTACAATATCCCTGTATATTTTACGTTTCCAAAAATTTTTCCAAGAGCAAATTGGGCTACCCTAGATGTCTTCGAATCTTGACGCTTGTAAGTGGACGAACGTCAACACGAGGTTAATTTTGTTAAAGAAAATCTTCTGGGAGGCTTCACAGAGCCTAGTTCTCTTTTTGGAAATTCAGAGAAACCCCAAAAATATGAAGATAATGGAAGCACTATATATCACATAAAATTATGTCAGGCACTTTTTGAGTCTGATTTACTAGGACTTTTCTGCCTTGATATTTAGTTTAAGTTTGTAATGTTTTATTTGTGTTTGTTAATATTAAATTCAGCAAACCACAGGGCGTTGGAATTGCTTCTTAATGAAGTAGAAAAACAAATTCCTCGAAATCTCACGATGAACCAAACTTCACAAAATTAAACGCAAAAACTGAGTGATAAAATGTTATATTACTTATTTGAATTCAGCTTAAAAGCCGCTATATATCAAGTGTGTTCTTGGCAGTTGTCTGCGTCTTCTTCAATTTATAAAGAGACCAACATTAGCTTCATCGCTTACGCCGATCATGTTCTTCTCGTAGACCGCACTTGGGAGCAGCTTTCAGCAAATTTTGAAATTTTACAGTCGGAAATAGCGGACCGCAGTCTTTCCATATATATGTCAAAGTGAAAGTTTGTATGTTTCAATGTTAAGGCCACCTCCTTCCGCCAAATTGCAACCAAACTGTGTAAAAAGAATAATTGGCTTGATCTTATCTTCGGCTCGTCACTCACAACTACGTGTTCTTCTATTGTTAGTATGACACTCCGGAACCTACGAATTTCGTACGGTAGAATTGTTCCTAATCGTTGACGTTTCAGCAGAGGAGGCCTGGTGCTGTTACTGCTCCCCAACATTTACTTTTCTTAGTGGTACTCACCGCATTCTGCGGAAAAAGGACAAGAGCTCACTGAGGATAGGTTACTTTAGTTACTGTAAGTACTTAATGTACCTTCCTCGGTCACATCGTGGCAGCAAAATTGTCGGCAACTACCGGCTGCCGGATACCCCTACACAACTAACTGAACTCGCATCCAACCTAGTACGGAAGACGCGAGACTATTTGGGCCCATACGACCCACTTCCGAGCTTTCTTATTTATAAGTTAATTTCGCTGTCCATTGTCTGTTTTTTCGTGGTTATTTTTTTTTTTTTTCTTTTTGTCTTGTTTATTTTTGTTTTTCTTCGTTCTGTAGTGCACTCTGCATTTGTTTTTTTATATTAGCGGGTAAAATTAATAAATAAATAGATAGCGGCTTTTAAGCTGAATTCAAATCAGTAATATAACATTTTATCACTCAGTTTTTGCGTTTAATTTTGTGAAGTTTGGTTCATCGTGAGATGAGGAATTTGTTTTTCTATTTCATTAAGAAGTAATTCTAAACCCTTTAGTTTGCTGAATTTAGTATTAACAAAAACCAACAAAACATTACAAACTTAAACTAAATATCAAGGCAGAAAAGTCCGAGTAAATCAGACTCAAAAGTACCTGACATAATTTAATGTGATATATAGTGCTGCCATTATCTTCATATTTTTTGGGTTTCTCTGAATCTCTAAAAAGAAAACTAGGCTCTGAGTATGCAAAAAAATCCATCTGACATCTTGCAATTCGATCATGACATCTACAATTATGTTTTGGGAAGTGTGAAGCGACAAGCAGAGTTAAAACAATTTAAGTATTTTCTACAGGCTATGGAGCATAAACTGTTCTACCCATGGGCAGCAAGTTGATTGGTAATTGAACCAGTTGCCGACCATTTATTGAGCAATTGGTTGAACTAACTGGTTTATTTACGGTGCCATTCTTAGAAGTAAAGGACATAAGTGTCTATATTTATGTGGGTCTGGTCAAACCAAAAGTATTTTTTTTTAATTGTTTCTTAAATACATTTTACCCATTGCTAACAGATTAAACGTCAAAATTCAAACTGTAGATGTGAAAGTCCGTAAATTAGATTATAATGTTTAATCTCTTCTTCAAGAAAAAGGAGCCAATTTCATTAGCGAAAGTCAACTGAAGCTTGGAAAAGACTGTCCATTTTCAGATTTTTCGTCCCCTCAAAACTTCAGGAGTATACAAGATTTGCATTTCGGTGCAGAATTTTAACTATACGACCCTGAAAGCATAAAAAAAAAGTGTTGTCGGAGAGCACCAAGTGTAAGACTTATCATTTTACATGGAACTCCTATTCAAGATACAAATGCGAATCAACTCAAAAGATCTTTCATTGGATCTAGTTAAAAGTCTTTCTCCGAGCGTCACAAAATCTGGGCAAGTAGAATCAATGGTTCCTCTGTTTAAGATGTTAAAAGAATGCTTCTTTCATGTAGATCTTGAAAAGTAAGACACGGAGTAGAGACATAGTTTTTGAATAATAAGTGAGGCAAATTAGATTTTATTCAGTCTGAAGTTAATTTTGAAAGTGGGTTGCCAATTAAAAAAATTTAGCTAACAATCCTTCCTTATAATTTTCGCCGAATTTTATGCTGACATTGACGTGTTTACCCCATCGAGTGCTGGAGCGGAGCGTCTGTGTTCTAAGTTAAAAACAATAAGAATCCCAATACGCAATAGACTCAATCTGAAAACTACTTCTGGGCTCATTTATATCAGAAGAGGGACTCCTGGCCCAAGTTCTTGGGGAATCCCGGATACTCCTGTAAAGGAAGCAAGAAAGAGGAAAGACTAATGTCCCATGTTAACATGTTCCAAAACTTACTATGTTTACTTCATTGTATAAGGACCTAATATGTCGTGTTTTGTATCTGTGTGAAAAACTAGTCTTAAATTAACCCCAGAAGGATTATCTATTGGAGATGCTTATCTAGATTTTGCTAAATAAAGATACAAACTTTACTTGCCTTTTTCTTCAAAGTATCCAAAATTCCATCTAAATCAATGACAAATTGAAAGCAAATTAAGATGTACCTTGACAGAGCTTGACCAAGTGCACCCTATGTATAGGCAGCTGATTTTTTTGATTCCTCCAAATTCTATGTGATCTTTGTTTACAAAAGGCAACTGATCAATTTTAATATTATGGGCTGTTATTTTTATTTTTCTTGAGCGGGAACAAAGTGTCATTCAAAATTGCTTGAGATAAAAGACCAAATTACACCAGAATCAATTCAGATTCTGTTAGTGCATGACTATTTCTGCTGAAAAAGCGAAAAAGTATTTGAAATTTATAAAATTTTTGAGCGGGGGGAAGAGGGATTTCAAATTTTTAATTAAAATACAAAAAAACTATTTTTTAATATCTTTACTGGGTTGTTTAAAAAACAAACCGGAGGGGTTGTTTTTTAATGAGGTTAAATAAAAAATGAAAATAATGACGCAATGGATGCCCCCTCCAAGTGCCCCTATTGATAGCAAAATAAAGGCACCGTGTCTTGAAAAGAGATTTTCCAATGAAAATTTATACGAAACTTACATTTTTCTCCTATGGACTTTACGAAATTCTTTTGTCTTGTGCTAACGCTGTTTAGAACTAAAAGAAGAAACAAAAGAATAACTTTATTGAATAACTTTTTCCAATATTCTAAATAACTCCTTATTGAATAATTTGAGAGAAAAAATCAAAATAGACAATTATTAGATACTAACATCAACACACATCTATCAGTCTGATGGTAGATATGATACCATATGTTTATGAATTATATGCTCCCACAAAACTACAAGAGAAAGAACTTTGCAAAAGTTAATTTGTAAGTTTTCTCAGATTACAACATGTATGTTCTAGGCCTACCTCACATTGAACATTTATGGTAAAATTCTACTTTAGCTACTTTTGACTGTCTTGGAAGGGGGTTAGGATAGGGAAATTAAACTTCCAGGGAAGGGTCTACAGGCTAAAGTATGTCCTGGGAAGGTATTTTGAATTACCTACCTCCATTCCTTCTCCCTCTAGAGGGTCCTGACCTTTGATGACCTTTAAAAATCTGTGTGTTATAAAAGTTAAACCTTGCAAAATAGATCTTCTGCATAAATGAAGTACAACAAAATTGTTTTTACCTTCACAACTTTGCTCAGTCCCAATTTATAAGGATTTAAAGATATGCAAATACATTTCCTAAATTTTTTTTCAAAATTTAGGAAATGATATTGATATGGCTTAAAATTCTAGGCTACTCAAATAACAGGAATTGCATTTTCAGAACTAAAGTCAGAGAAAAAGAAATAGATAACTGAAAATAAAAGTAAAATCAGTAAAATTCTACTTTAGCTACTTTTGGCTATCTTGGATAGGGTTTAGGTTAGGAAAATGAAACTTTCAGGGATGGGTAAATATTTACCAAATCATATTATTGAGTTACAACTAAAGTGAATATACCACTTGATGCCTTTTTTATGTTCTTTACAAATATAATAATCATTTTTGTCAGAAAAGAAATGAATTTTAGCCCCCACCCCTATATATACCAATTCAGGGTATATATTTGCACATTAGGGGTGGGGGAAAATTTTAAACTTACCTCTCATTTACATCAGAAATAAAATTACCCCTGCCCCCCTAATATGCAAATATATACCCTGAATTGGTATATATAGGGGCGGGCTAAAATTCATTCCTAACAAAAATGATTATTATATTTGTAAAGAGCATAAAAAAGGGCATTTAGTGGTATATTCACTTTAGTTGTAACTCAATAATATGATTTGGTAAATATTTACCCAGGGATGGATCTATAGGCTAAAATATGTCCCAGGAAGGTATTTTGAAGAACCTACCTCCACTCCTTTTCTCTCTAGAGGATCCTAAAATTTCCCTACATGACAGGTCTATTACCTATTAAAATTATGCAAAACAATATTTTACCTTGGTTTTCAGTTATCAGTTTCTGTTTCTCTGGCTTTAGTTCTGAAAATGCAATTCCTGTTATTTGAAAAGAATTTTAAGCCATATCAATGTTTTTTTCCCCAAAATTTTGGAAATGTAGCTACTTACATATCTTTAAAACCTTATAAATTGGGATTGAGCAAAGTTGTATTTGTTGTACTTCATTTAAGCAGAAGATCTATTTTGCAAGGTTTCACTTTTATAACATGCAGATTTCTTAAGGTCAGGACCCTCTAGAGGGAGAAGGAGGGAGGTAGGTACTTAAAAATACATTCCCATGACAGAATTTAGCCTGTAGATCCATCCCTGGTAGCTTCATTTTCCTAACCTAACCCAAATCTGAGATAGCCAAAATTAGCTAAAGTAATATTTTACCCTCTGTAGAGTCTGTACTGTTGCCAGCTAGTGAAACAGCTCCTTGATTTAAATCTCTAGATTTTTCAGTACAAATAAATGTTGGTAAAATTCTACTTTAGCTACTTTTGGCTATCTTGGATAGGGGTTAGGTTAGGAAAATAAAACTTTCAGGTTAGGTTAGGTTTTTAAGCCATATCAATGTTTTTTTGAAAATTTAGAAAATGTATTTGCATTTCCTTAAAACCTTATAAATTGGGACTGAGCAAAATTGTGAAGCTAAAAACAATTTTGTTGTACTTCATTTAAGAAGAAGATCTATTTTGCAAGGTTGAACTTTTATAATACACAGATTTTTAAAGGTCATCAAAGGTCAGGACCCTCTAGAGGGAGAACAAATGGAGGTAGGTAATTCAAAATACCTTCCCAGGACATACTATAGCATGTAGACCCTTCCCTGGAAGTTTCATTTTCCTATCCTAACCCCTTTCCAAGACAGTCAAAAGTAGCTAAAGTAGAATTTTACCAAAAATTATAACAAGAATGCAATGGACATCCACCATATGGCTAATATGGGAATAAGGTTCATTTTTGATGCAAATAGATGTTACATTCAGATTGAGGATGCAATTCTAGGTATATTTGCACATTAGAGGGGTGAGGGTATATATTCTGTGAATATATAGGTTCTAAGGAATTCATGAATTTCTTAGAAAAACAAGGAAAGAAGTGAAGATAAAGGCTCTCCCCCTGCAAAATGTGTTACCTAGGATTATTCTGCATATTATGGAGTAAGAATTGTTTTCTTAATGTGTTTCCTTATGTCCAGCTGGGCTCATAGGCTTAAAATACTGGTTGCCAGTTGGCTAATTTAAAGATTTCTAGATATGTATATACTGTCAAATTAGCCATCTGGTGGTATCCCAAATGCAATTAGTTTGAATAGTTACCAACAAGTGCAGACATCATCAACCTTAGACATGTTTATTCTAAGGGAAGTGTTATGAAACAGAATAATTGTGCTTATTTAGGCTAGCCTAGCTTATAGGGGTAACTTATTGTCCAAATCCAAAAGTTGAAAAACCAGAAGTTTTCCATGATTGTTAGTCCTAACTATCACCAAATCCCAACTATGCCTTTATAAACCTATATGTATCATGTTCAAGATTAGGAGCCTATTGTCAATGTTTAGAAAATGTATATTTTGGTAAAAATATTTGTCTAAGGTTGGGCACTGTCAAAGTACGGGGGGTCTTACCCTATTTGTACAATCTTCAGAGTTGTTTCCAGTTTTGTTTTTGTCCCAGCCTGGTTACTATCTTATCCATGGGCTCTTCTAATTAAACACCATAATAACAAAATTGTTGCTTCATTAGATTCAGGATTTCTATATTAACCATATTTTTCAGTTGCTTCCACCTTAGCTATAGGCTTCACATTAGCCTTGGGCTATCACAAAAACTCACTGATTTCTTCACTTAGCATTAGGATTTTGCTGTTTATGAGAAACAGTGGTAACACTTATATATTGCCCCTTTGGAACTAAACATAGGCTACACTTACAATTTGCTATTAACACCATTTCCAAATATAATGCTTGCTACCATGACAATTGCATTTAAGCACCCCCCCCCCCTGTCCTAATGAAATGGGTTTTAGCAATATGCTGTGTAGACTTTGCATTTTTTTTTTTAAATAGGCATTATTTGCATACACAACCAGGTGTCAATAAGAAATAGATACAAAAAAATCATATCAACCCATAAATACAACAAATTCAATGCATGTTTTAATGTTCTCTCCAAATATATTGATAAAAACAAAAACAAAGTTCTCTGATAGAAGTAGAGAGTGAAGTTGAAACTGAAAATTAACAAAATTATTGCCTTGCACTTGATATAACATGGATCTATGAAACTAGTACATGATAAACTGACTGATGTTATATCTCTATGTTCCCAGGGTTATTCAAAACTAGGGTATACTGAAAACTTGAAACAGAATAGGATGTTTTTACTGTGAAACAGAAAGGACTTTAGGATATTCTTACTGCACTTTAGGGTGTTCATATATGGTTTGAATTTGAATAATTTGGCCCAAAATAAGCATATTGAGCCTGGTCTAGTGAGTGACACTCTTTTTTTGGCTCTAAATGAGCAATTTGTCAACCAGTGTGTTGTAAGTTGAAATTTCCTGTCTGTAGATCAAGATAGAAGAATTTCCAGGGTTTATATTAACATTTATTAATTCTTGAATTCAAGTAGGATTAAAGTGTGTTTACAGTTTAAAATTTTATATTGATTGGGGTTGACATTGCAGCTGGCAAGACCATATAGTTGCCCTAGGAATCAGTCTGAAATTTTGTATCCTGTTAAATGACTTTCCGCTTACTAAAATAACACTCATAGAATACTTTATTTGTCTTACTTTTAAATGCTTAAAATTTTAAGGGAACTTAAATCATTTACCAAAAGTTTTCAGTGTAATGGCTGATATAAATAAATAAATAAAAACAACTTTGGAAAGACTTAGCCTCTAGACTAATCTGTTGTTTTGTTCATACTACAAAATGGTTTCTTGGCTCTTATAACTACATTCTTGTTTTTTATGAGTTAGTTTTGGTTTTTCAGAAAAACATTCATTTTAATAACTTTACAGATATAGGGAAATATCACCAGGTTGTTTATTTCCAGCAGTTTTCAAGCAATAATTTTGTTTTGTTTTAAGTTTGATTAGAAATATGTAGAAAAGGTAAAGCAAATCAACAAAACCAGTGTAGCCTAGGGTTATATCCAAGTATTTCTGGAAGCAGTGCTGGGATGCAGTTGTATTGAAAAATAAACTTACAAAAGCCTATTGTAGAAATTTTCTGAACATAATAAAGTATAAATGTGTTATTATAATGTTATGTTAGTAAAAGAATCTTACATCAAGGATTACCTAAATTAGCAGTGCTATTGTTTGCAATTAACTCATATAATCTTCATTTTTAGTAAACAAAAAGTGTGTACCAACAACCAGTCTATAAATGGAATACCATCTTCACCCACCAAAAAAAGTGATTGAGATCTCTTGCTGCAAAGTTTCTAGCATTCTTGCCTTGACACTCTGGAGATGGAATCATTAGTACTTTACTCTGGTGCTAACAGACAAATTAAAACAAAAACAAAAAACACATATATATAAATTATAGTTTTAAGTTTGCTTATTAACAATCGCTTTTGGACTTTCTCAGTTTCTCCATTAACCAGCTTGAGCTGGTGGGAAATAAGGACATCAATACAACAATACAAAAGTATGATTTCTGCTCTTTTTTAAGATGAGGGGCAATCCCCCCCCCTAAAGGACATTCGTAATAACAATGGTTTGTTTTTTATTTCAGTTTGACATCATGCTTGGGAGATTTTAGGCTCTCATTTTGAAATTCTCAAAAAATTGTTTTCATAATTAAAAAGCATAGTTCTGTTAAAACAGTTAGTAGAAGGAGAGTAGGGGATGATTCTCCTTCTACTAGACAGAGTCAGAGTGGAAGCAACTGTAAATCCAAGAAACAAAATATCATAATTTAATTAAATATGAATTTTGTTATTATAGCACCCTGAAAAGTGGAGGGGGAGAGGGGTCAACTAGACCAATACTGTATTCTTTTGATATTCTTATGTTTTGTAAATCAAATACTAATATCTCAGATCTTACTGATCTCAGGCAAAGCACTTATATCAATTTTTTCTGCCCAACAGCATAATTAAAAGAGGACTTTGATGATATTATCATCAAAGTCCTTAGACCACTTGTTAGAACAGACTTAACTTTAATGTGATTAATTAAAAAAACCTTTTCCACAAAATAAGTTTTTCAAAGAAAAGTAAAGAACTCCATTAAACAAAAAATAAGCAAAAATAAAATCAAATAATCTACCTAGCATGAAACTACCACAAATCAGCATCAATAAATAAATGAAACCCAAAACGAACAGAAATTACAATAAATAACCAAGTCAAACTCAAAACAAGTAGAAATTAAAATAAGTTAGGCTCAAAACCCCTATGCCTTCCCAAGGCCAGAAAATAATTTGCACTTTACTGAAAAAAATATAAATGTTTTTACTTTTATAACTTTAATAAATCAAATTATATTAACATTTTGATTACTAAATATCAGTATATAAACTGTATATAAAACCAGTATATAAGAACAGTTTATAAAAACAGTATATAAAACCAGCATTAAACCAACAATGCACATTCATTTGTATTTTTTTCAGTAAAGTGCAAATTATGTTCTGGCCTTGGGAAGGCATAGAGGGGTTTTGACCCCAACTTATGTTAATTTTTGCTCGTTTTGAGTTTGACTCAATTAATTATTGTAATTTCTGTTCGTTTTGGGTTTCATTTATTTATCGATGCTGATATGTGGTAGACCCACACTTAGTAGATTATTTGATTTTATTTTTGCTCATTTTTTGTTTAATGGAGTTCTTTACTTTTCTTTGAAAAACTTATTTTGTGGAAAAAGTTCTTTTAATTAGTTTCTGTCTGTTTTATATTGACATAGTCTTTTCAGGGAAAAAGAAAATAATACTTAAATCTTTTCGTTTTTTTAAGAATTTATATTTTGGCCTGCTATTTGTATGCTGGAGAAAAATTTTCAGCAATTTTTAACAACATACACCCTTTTAAAAGTCTGGACACAAATAGTAGTGTTTAATTTAGTTTCATACCTCCTCTAGTTGACCTGAAATGAAAAACTTTATACCATTTGCAAGAAAATCTGTTTACTTTCTTTGATAGCTTGGATACACTTCCACTATTTTGATTTGGTTAAATTATAAGAGCAGAAGCAGCCCCAAAAGTTTGAACATAATACCCTCAGTCGTTCTTGGGATACTGCTGAGATGCCTTATTGGGAATTAGCATTAACACAGTGTATTTTGATTTAATCTTATGACAACATTTAGTTTTTAAACATAAAGGCAAATGAGAGGGTGGGTGTGGGAGGGGGATTAGTTTCCCTCTAATCACTTTTGACTTAAAAAGAGCATCAGCCCTTTCTATTTTCAATCAAATGAGCCCTTTTTGAAGTTTCTATGACAGCTCCTTTGATACAAAGTGCCCTGGTCTAAACCACAACAACAACAACAAAATAACACATTATACCCACATCAATCTTTACTATAAAAATGTCAAGCCTTCCAATCACTTTTGACTATTAAAAAGGGCACTAGGCCTTTTGATTTCCAATCAAATGAGCCCTTTTTGAGTTTCTACAACAACACTTTCTATAAACACCTTATATGCCCCCAGGGCATAACTTACAACCCTTACCCTAAGGGCTGTGAGGGTGGTCATCCTCTAAGACCTAATTTCCAGAACTTTCAACTACGTTAAACAAAATGGCTATCTCAAAATTTTGATTGGATGGGTCTGGGAAAATGGTGGGCATGAGAGGGGTGTTAGTTGTTCTCCAATCACTTTCAACTATTAAAAAAGGCGCTAGTCCTTTCAATTTCCAATCAAATGAGCCCTTTTGAAGTTTCTACAACAACACTTTCTATAAAAACCTTATATGCCCCCAGGGCATAACTTACAACCCTTGCCCTGAGGGCTGCGGGGGGTGTCATCCTCAAAGACGTAATTTCCAGAACTTTCTGCAATGTTGAACAAAATGGCTATCTGAAAATTTTGATTGGATGTGTTTGGGGGAATGATGGGCATGAGAGGGGGGTTAGTTACCCTCCAATCACTTTCAAATATTAAAAAGGGCAATAGCCCTCTCAATTTCCAATTGAATGAGCCCCTTTTGAAGTTCTTATGACAACTCTATCTATAAGAACCTTATATAACCCCAGGGCATAACTTACAACCTTTGCCCTTGGGGCTCTGGGGGGTTTAAAGACATAATTTCCAGAACTTTTAACTATGTGGAAAAAAATGGCTATCTCTAAACTTTGATTGAATGTGTTTGGGGAAATGGTGGGCGTGGGAGGGGGGTTAACTACTCTCCTCTCACTTTTGACTATTAAAAAGGGCAATTTCAATTTCTAATAAAATGAGCCCCTTTTGGAATTTCTACAACAACTTTTTATATAAACCTTATATGTCCCTAGGGCATAACTTACAACCCTTGCACTGATGGCTCTGGTGGGGTTATCATCCTAAAAGACCTAATTTCCAGAACTTTTGACTACATTGAACAAAATGGATATCTCAAAATTTTGATTGGATGTGTTTGGGGAAATGGTGGGTGTGAGAGGGGGGTTAGTTGCCCTTCAATCATTTTCGGCTATTGAAAGGGTACTAGCCCTTTCAATTTCCAATCGAATGAGTCCTTTTTGAAGTTTCTACAACATCACTTTCTATAAAAACCTTATATACCCCCAGGGCATAGCTTACGACCCTTGCCCTGAGGGCTGTGGGGGTGGACGGGTTGTCATCTTTAAAGACCTAATCTCCTAAACTTTCAACTACGTTGAATAAAATGGCTATCTAAAAATGTTGATTGGATGTGTTTGGGGAAAAGGTGGGCATGAGAGGGGAGTTAGTTGCCCTCAAATCACTTTTGAGACAATTAAAAAGGGCACTAGCCCTTTGAATTTCCAATCGAATGAGCCCTTTTTCAAGTTTCTATGACAAAGATTTCAATAAAACCTTATATGCCCCCAGGGAATAACTTATAACCCTTGCCCTGAAGACTGTGGGGGGAGTGTTCTAATCAAAGGTATAATTTCCTGAACTTTAAACTGCGTGGAACGAAATGGCTATCTCAAAATTTTGATTGGATGTTTTTGGGGAAATGGTGGGCGTGGAAGGGGTGTTAGTTGCCTTTCAATCGCTTTCAGCTATTAAAAAGGGCACTAGCCATTTTCAATTTCCAATCAAGTAAGCCATTTTTGAAGTTTCTATGACAACGCGTTCTATAAAAACCTTTTAGCCCCAAGGGCATAACTTACAACCCTTGCTCTGAGGGCTGTGGGGGGGGGTTCATCCTCAAAGACCTAATTTCCAGAACTTTCAACTATGTTGAACAAAATGACTATCTTAAAATTTTGATTGGATGTGTTTTGTGGGTGTGAGAGGAGGGTTAGTTGCCCTCCAATCACTTTCAACTATTAAAAAGGGCACTAGACCTTTGAATTTCCAATCAAATAAGCCCTTTTTCAAGTTTCTATGACAAAGATTTCAATAAAACTTATATGCCCAAAAGGGCATAACTTATAACCGTTGCCCTGAAGACTGTGGTGGGAGTGCCCTGCTCAAAGCTACAATTTCCTGAACTTTAAACTGTGCAGAACAAAAAAGCTATCTCAAAATTTTGATTGGTTGAGTTTGGGGAAATGGTGGACATGGAAGGGGTGTTAGTTGCCTTCCAATCACTTTTGACTATTAAAAAGGGCACTAGCCATTTCAATTTCCAATTGAACAAGCCCCTTTTGAAGTTTCTACAACAATGCATTCTATAAAAACCTTATATGCCCCCAGGGCATAACTTACAACCCTTGCCCTGAGGGCTCGTCCTCAAAGACCTAATTTCCAGAATTTTCAACTATGTTGAACAAAATGGCTATCCTAAAATTTTGATTGGATGTGTTTGGGGAATAGATGGGCATGAGAGGGGCGTTAGTTGCCCTCCAATCACATTCGACTATTAAAAAGGGCACTAGCCTTTTGAATTTCCAATCGAATGATCCTTTTTTGAAGTTTTTACAACAACGCTTTCTATAAAAAAACCTTATATGCC
Organism: Artemia sinica; assembly: GCA_027921565.1. NCBI lineage: Eukaryota > Metazoa > Arthropoda > Branchiopoda > Anostraca > Artemiidae > Artemia > Artemia sinica. The sequence goes on from CM051270.1 coordinate 36,055,931, forward strand.
CCCAGGGCATAACTTACAACCCTTGCCTTGAGGGCTGTGGGGGAGTGTCCTCCTCAAAAACATAATTTCTATCTGGAAATCCACTATGCTGAACAAAATAAATGTCTTTAAATTTTGATTGGATGTGTTTCGGGAAATAATGGGCATGGAAGGGGTGTTATTTGCCTTCCATTCACTTTCAAATATTAAAAAGGGCACAAGGCACTCCAATTTCCAATTGAATGAGCCCTTTTCGAAGTTTCTACAACAATTTCTTTGATATGAAGTGCCCTTGTCTAAAGGGAAAAAAAATAATGCATTGTGCCAACATTGTTCATATATGCCCCCAGGGCATAACTTAAAACCCTTGCCCTGAGGGTTGTGGGGGAGTGACCTCCTCAAAAACATATATTCTATTTGGAAATCAACTATGCTGAACAAAATGGCTATCTCAAAATTTTGATTGGATGTGTTTTGGGAAATGGTGGGCATGGAAGGGGTGTTAGTTGCCTTCCAATCACTTTCAACTATTAAAAAGGGCACAAACCACTCAAATTTTCAATTGAATGAGCCCTTTTCGAAGTTTCTATGACAACTTCTTTGATATGAAGTGCCCTGGTCTAAAGGAAGAAAATAATAAATAATACATAGTGCTGACATTGTTCTTATATGCCCCCAGGGCATAACTTAAAACCCTTTTCCTGAGGGTTGTGGGGGAGTGACCTCCTCGGAACATATTTTTTATCTTGAAATGAACTACGCTGAACAAAATGGCTATCTCAAATTTTGATTGAATGTGTTTGGGGGAATGATGGGCGTGGGGGGGGGGCTAGTTGCCCTCCAATCACTTTCGACTATTAAAAAGGGCACTAGCCACTCGAATTTCCAATCGAATGAGCCTATTTCGAAGTTTCTACAACAAATCCTTTGATACAAAGTGCCCTGGTCTAAGACCAAGAAAAAAAATAATACATTGTGCCAACATTGTTCTTTACTTAGGCAGCGCTATTGTGCTGCCGATGATCAAAATAGCCTGAGAAGTAAAATGATGATCCTCAGATTTTCTGAATTTGGTTCTCTCTCACTTTCTAGCTTGTTAAAAGAAACTCGGTTTTGGGAGTTTTTTTTTTCTGCTCAATGATGTTTATTCTATGCAACATTCAAGCAAGACACCCCAGACAAAACAGAAAAAAATATGCAAATATTTCACAAGTTTTAAGTAAATTGTCAAAGGTTTTGATAAAAATAAGGCTTCCAATTTTCTCATTTTTCATTTTCTGTCTCCTAGCTTGTGTATATTTTATTTGCAAACTAGTTAAGACTTAATTCTTGCAAGTTTCAAAACTTAAAATCCATACAGCTTTTGTACTTTTGCTCTGAAGTACAACCATATTTGTGAAATTTCATTTCACATACTTCTAGTGTTTGTATTTGATAAAATTTGAATTCTTAACTCCCATTAGGCCTATAGATACATACTAACATCTCTTTGCCTTAAATCTTAAAAATATATATATATTTTTTTTTTTTAATGGTTCCCTGGACAATTTACAACTGCAATGAAAATTTGTTATCAGAATGCAATTTTTGCACTATTCTGCAAAAGTGCCAATTTCCTTGGAGAATTTATCATGGAAGCTGTATATTTTTGCCTGTTATTAAAAAAAAGTTGTTTTTCACTACTATCATAGTCAGTTACCAAAGTAGGGAACTCTTGTTTCTTTGAAATGTATACCAAACTACCATTGGCAAATACAGCAAATCTAACTGGTCTATGAATTGGATAAGAATACAACCTTTTTTCTGATTTGTCATTTATTTTTAGGTGGCCAATCAAAGATTTTGCATTCTAACATTTGATATTATTGTATTGTAAACTGACCTATAAAAACCTTTTACAATTTGAACAGAACAGTTTGGTTTCAGGAAGGGGAGAGGGTGTACTGACCAAATTTAACTCTTAGATTATTAAGTGAAAGGTGTTTGAATCGTAAGACCCCTTTGGTCCTATATTTTTAGAATATGAACAGGCATTTGATTAAGCTGAAGAAAAGCTTTAGTGAAGGTCCTGTCCTAGCATGGTATTCCAAATGAGTATATTAAAGTGACTAATGCAGTGTGCAGGAGTAATATTGCTGCAGTTAAGGTAGCAAGCAAGGTTATTATTATTAGTTTGTTTTGTGTAGAATCAAGAGTTTAACAGGTTGGCGCTAGTATTTTTTTTAATTTTTATTTTATTTCTTTTTTTGTGCTTCTGGGGGTTGAGTTATCATAGCCAGGTAAGATAAAGCTTAACATTATGACTGTGCGGGTCTTCTTCTTCTATTTCACAGCAGGCGGGCTTTTCAGTTGATACTATTTAGCCCTTTTCCTTTTGCTTCACTCTGTGGGCTACAGAGCTACTGGCTTGGTTGTCTCTTATTTGTAAGATATTCTCAGATATCTTTCAGTAGATCTTTCGACTCAAGGAGTTCAAATATAAGATGATAGATATCGATTTCTGTGCTCTGTGTGCAGGTATAGTTGGCTAGGCTCTTGGCTGATAGTGAGATTTTGTGGTGTTTGAAGCACTTTAACAGTTTACAATCCAAAGTATGCTGTGCAGACGTCAGCATATTACATTCAAATAGGCAGTGGTCAATTGTTTCGTTATTCATAATACAATACCTGCAAAGAGGGGACAGGGGAACTGAAGCACTTGAATTAGGGAAACTGATACGAGAATGCAAGAAAGTTTAGTCCGTTTGTTGCAGAACGAATTCTATGATAAATTTTAGAAAAATACTTATTGGGAAAGGGGGAAAGAGTAGGATTATTCTTATTAAATATAATATCTGATAGTCTCCATCGGTAAATATCTCTAATGGGGATTGGTCTCCCACTTGGCTGGTCAATATTTATAGCATTTTTTGCTATTTCATCAACCTGATGATTACCACTTATACCAGAGTGGCTAGGAATATACTGAAGATAAGTTCTTATGCCATTTGATGCAAGATTATCTATAATACTAAGACAATGATAGGTGTCAATATCTAGCTTATACTGAGGAGCTGAAGACAGCAATTCAAGGCTTGATAAAGAGTCAGAATAAATTATAATATTATTTGAATTAGCAATCAAGGGTTTATTTTCCATAAGATATTCTAATGCCATGATTATGGCATTTAACTCTGCAGACATTATAGATACATTATTATATAATCTCTCACCCATTGCAATTTTCAGGTGAGGAAGGAAGGCACCACTTGCTACCTTCTCATTCATTTTGGACCCATCAACAAAGATTTGGAAATGGTTTTTATAGGTTTTTGTATCAAGTTCAGCAAACTTTTTTTTCTGGACAAAAGCGATGGGGGTTAAATCTTTAGCCCACTTTGAGAAATCAGTATTTATTATGGGGATAGACCAATTCCATGGAGGGGATTGGGGGAAAGTAGGTGCAATAGACTTTGCAGGTACAGGAAACTTCTTCTGAATATTGGCATACTCATCTGCAATGCCTCTATACATGGCTGGATTTCTTAACCAATTATGTAGGGTGTGTGAGCTATTTGATTTAATTTTTGTAAGATGTTTTATCAAGAGAAATCTACGTCTCTCCCTTATTTTTGTTAATCCTTTCTCCATAAGCAGAAACTTGGTGCTTGTGGGTTTCCTAAGACCAAATATGAGACGTATTATGTTATTTTGTATTGTTTCATTTTTTGCTTCTGGGTCTTTGCACATGCACCATAGACGATGAGCCCATAGTCAATATGGGGTCTTATATGTGATTTATAAAACTGGAGTAAGGTTTTCTCCTTACAGCCCCAGGGTGTGGAAAGAAGTCTTTTTAGTATAATTGTTTTTCTATAGCATTTTTTTATTGTGTTTGAAATGTGGAGGTGGAAATTAAGTTTTTGGTCAAGAATGAGACCTAGGTAATTAATATGATTATCTTCTGGAATAGTTGTTCCATTTAGAGTTAATCTTGCATTAACATTATTTCGCTTTCGGTGAAATTGGATTATTTTTGACTTGGTAGGTGCAATGGGTAGATCTGAATGTTGAGAGAATTTTTCAAATTGGAAGTGACTTTTGCAGCTTTGACTATGCAATCTCAAAGGTGTTGCCAGATGACCATAGTACCAGATCATCAGCATATTGTAGATTCGTGTGGGGGAGGTTCATGTCCCAGAGATATATGGAAAAGAGGAGGCAGCTGAGGACTGCTCCCTGAGGAAGGCCTTTGGTTATTGTCTTTTGGGGTGAAGAGGCTGAACCTACACAAACAATGAAACTTCGCAATTCTATGAAAGACTTTATAAAGGATACTAGCTTGGGGGTAGTCCAAGGTTCGCAAGTTTAATTAAAAGGATTTGATGGTTCACATTGTCATATGCCCCTTCAAAATCTAGGAAAGCTGCAACTAGGACATTATTTTTTTGAGAATGATTCATTTATTGCATTTGTTAACAATATGAAAGCATCTGTTGAGGAATGGTGTTTCCTGAATCCGGTTTGAGTGTGAGGGATCATATTATTTTTTCCAACAAACCAGAGGAGTCGGTATAGTATATCATTTTCTCCATTATTTTTCCCATCACAGGAGTAATCATTATGGGCCTATAAGACTCAGGGTTATTTTTGGGTTTATTTTTCTTTAGGATTGGTAGGAGGGACGAACATTTCCAGATATTGGGGAACATAGATGAAGCCCAATCATGATTATAACAATTTAGAAGTTCCTGTTTGTATGAAGGGGTTAGATTCTTTATCCATGTAGGGTGCATATTGTCATAGCTGACACTAGTCTTGGTCCTAATATGATGTATTGCATTATTCATTTCCTGGATTGGAAATGGACTTGTTATATACTCGGATCCTGGGCGAGGTTGGTATCTTGGGTTCATGGGAATTGGGGGCATTTTGCTACAATTATTTGATGTTAGCTTATTAACAAAAAGAATGGCAAATAGCTTAGCTTTTTCATTATCATTGTCATAATGGGTATTATTATGTATAAGTTCATACAGGAGTGGGTTGGAGGAAGTCTTTTTCCCATAGATCTGGCTTATGACTTTATGTATAATTGGCTCATGTGTTTTCTCTGGAGACATTATTTGCAAAATTATTCCAGTAGTTATATTTAGCATTTATTATTGTCCTTTTTAGATTAGATTCTGCTTGTAATTTAATTAAATATGTAGTAGATGATGGTTTTTTTAAAAATGTTCTCCTAGCTGCCTTTTTTGTTTTCCATTTTATTTTGGCACTCATTTGTCCACCATGCTTTGGGAATATGTTTAGGGAGTGTTTTCCTGGGAGTTGTCCTGGGGATAGCATGATTAGCTGTATTTATTAGTAAAGATGCCAAATACTTCAGCATGTGTGTCAGCTGTTGCGTTTGAAATGCATGAGTTTTGGGTGAAACTTGTAATTTCATCATTTAGCTTATTTTGAACATAGGCCAATTTGCTTTAGTTTTGATATATTTTGAAGTATGTGATAGGGTTTCAGCAGGTTCATTTTGGGAACAAACTATGGCAAAGGGGTCAGTAAATAGACTATCAATTTTATTTATATAAATTTTATTCAAAGATTTAAAGACACAATTGTAGGTCAGTTGTAGAGAAACTGCCACTTTTGGGGTTGAAATATGTATTCAGGTTTGGAGGGGTAGCAACAGCTAATTCATTATTATTTGAAATCATACGCTCAATGAACTTACCAGCTTTATTTGCTGGTTTGTTCCCCCACAAAAGGCTGTGGGCATTAAAGTCTCCACAAATAATGGTGTTTTTCAACATATTAGAATTATTCATATAGCTGAAGAAATCCATGGCCTCTGTAGTTTGGCCATTAGGGTTATAAAAGCTTAATATGTAAGTTTTTGTATTATTCAGCCAAACACTGATACCAATTGCATCAACATCATTTACAAAAATCTGGAAAGTTGATGCCACAGAATTTTATATTATTTTTAACTATTAAAGCTACTCCACCTCCTATTCTCTCTGATGATCTATCCTTTCTCAGGATAGTGTATCCCAGAGACTTAATTTGTTGATTTTGGGTTAAATTAGTTTCCTGGAGGCAAGCAAAGTTGATGGAATTCTTATTCATAAAAGATATTAATTCATTTAACTTATTTTCTGTAAGTGATCTTACATTCCACTGGAGTATTGATATGTGTTGTGTTGTTGATTTATTTTTCATATGACTGTGTATCTATGTTCAGCTTTGTTAATAGTAAAGCAAGATCTTTTTTTGCTTGAATGAGCATATGATTAGGGATGTAGATTTTTTCCAATTCAGCAATGATTTTTGTTTTCTGTTGTTGCTGTATATTCATGGCCTGAACTGCATTGCAGTTTAGAATGAATAAGCATATATTTGGGGTTTGCATGTTTGGTTGTGCATCCAGTTTGTCAGTTAAGGGATTAATTCCTGATAGTGTTTCTGGTTTGTTTCTTGTTGGGAGGGGGTGCCAGGCTGACCTCATCTCAGTAGGCAAGGAGGCTTGTTGGCTTGGTGATTCTTTCTGATAGAGATGTGAGCTAGGGGGCTTAAAGGATGGGGTTTTGTAAGGAGTACTTGATGCATTGGGAGTGTTTGACTTGGGAGTTTTATTTGATTTCAATATGGGTTTTATTTGGTGTGATTGGGCAGCATTTGCTTCCATAGCTGCAAAAGCGTAAGGAATGGCCTTCTCTGTTGCTATTTGGAGTGTTAGTGCTCTTTTCTTATATGCGGGGGCATTGTGATTTATTGGTGGATTCATGTGGGCCTTTACAATTGATACATGTAGGCTGAGTGTTGTTGCAAGTTGTCAACTCTTTAGGATGGGACCCTTTACAATTACTACAAGCTAGGAGAGTTTCATTGCATTTATTTGTTGTGTGTCCCAGTTTCAGACACTTCTGACACTGGATAGGCTTTGGCTTGTATTCCTTGTGTGGTTTGATTTGCCCAAATAGGAATAACTTTTCTGGGATATTAATTTTTTCTTTCAGTGTAAATAATTATATACTACTATTTTTGTTGGGGATTGTTTTTGGGTTCCATTTAGATGAATTAATTGGGGTATTCAGAAGAGATTTTAGATTAAGTATTATATCTGCAGATTTCTGATCTTGGACAGCTATTAACAAAGATCCATCACGGTGAATGTTAAGAGAAAACATTGATTTTAACATTTTGAAAATTGCAACCCTTATCGTAGTAATCTTTGTTATTTCAAAGGGGGTATTAGGAGTAAGTTTGAGGTAAATGCCTAAGTTTTGGGAAGGAGAAACTTGGACAGGGGGAGGGGAAATACTTTTGATTGGGGGCGTTTTTCTCCTTTTTTTGGAGCTCCTAGAAAGGACCTCTTGAAATCCATTATCATCTATAGTGACATTAGCTCCAACACTGATCATTGTCCTATTCTCAGAATTTGAGCTTTCATGTGAGCTTTGTGATAGAGAGCTTGACCAGCCAGGATGGGGCAAAAATGGATAAATTTCATTAGTATTTGGGGTGGGATCCGGGGGGAATTTTTTTTTAGGGGGAGTTCTTTCCATTGCCTATTGGAATAAGCTTTAAGCTAAACTAGAAAAGGATACCACTATGATACCAGACCGTCTGTACTCTAATGTGGTGAAAACTTGACCATCCACAAAAAAACACCACTGTATGTTCCTGAGGAGGGTTTTGAGCACGATTGGTTCGGTACACTACTGATAAATCGAGACAATAATTAACAAGAAATTTATTTTTAAATTTCTTAAAATGTTGCTGTTGTATTGATAATATCAACCCCTAGGGCAAACTTCTTCTTCTTCTTTGGCAAATAGCACTTGGACTTGCATCATTCAGTCCTTGGGCCTTGAAGCTGGTTGTTGCTCATCCATGGCATTGATTGTTATTTTTCCAAGGGGGAAAGAAAGCTGCTTTGGCATTTTCATTCAATTTATTAGACATTTCGGAGTTTTTGAACAAAACAAAATATCAAAATTTGATTTGATATTGTTGGGTTTAGAAGAGGGCCAGATAGCAGAAAGGGAACCGAGAGGGAGGGTGATTGCCCTCCAGTAGCCTTTGGCCTTTAAAAAGGATACAAGAATTTTCAATTAAATGATCCTTTTCCCAAGTTTCTACCCTTTCCTGCCGTTTTTGGGATGCATTCTGAAGGGAAGCAATATTTTTTTTCTGGACTGGGTGCCCCTTAGCCTAAAGTTTCATGCAATTTTCAGTCCAGTTGGAAAAATTTAGTGCTTTTTGAGCTTGCTTTGTTAGAGGAGTCCCCAAAACTGCTGGATATCTACTTCTTTACTTGTCCTTTTGGAAAAATTTTATTTACCATTTTCCCCCTTGCAATCCTGTCAAACAAGTTGTGGTAATGAACTGTAAGTATTCCTTAGGTGCAATTTCTTCTAATAGTAACCACAAATGAAAAAGAGTTTTGATAATTATATATTCATAAAAAATTGCATCTCATGATGATTCCAAATATGTAAAATTTATAAATTTTCAAGTTACATATCCAAAGTTAAAGGCTGAGAAAATTTGCCTGATTTGGGAAAAAAGGGAAAAACACCCCCAAAAGGGCGAATATTCTTGATAAAATCCTCACTATCAAATTTGGCATATCAGAGAACTGTATTACAGAGGTTTTTGAGTCCCTATCTGGAAAAATATGAAAATTGTGTTTTTTGTCTGAGAAGGATGATCACAGAAGAATTTTTATTTGTTTTACGTTTTTTTTTGTAGAGTGATCTAATCAATACAGTAGTCCCAGAATATCAGAAGATAGCTCATTAGAAAGGAGACTGAAAGCTATAGAGCCCCTTTTCAGTACCCCACATGAATTGCAGTTAGTTTCTTTTCTTGCCATAATGTTATGGTGTTTTTTAGATCTTTAATTAAAATATATGGCTAATTCATTCCACTTGTATTTTTTAGCTTTATCAGGAATGCAATTTCAGCTATGAACTTCTTTTTTGTTTTCAGGGAACTCCAATGTCAATCCATTTCAAACATAAATATTTACTTAGTTCTGATCCTAATCCAATCATTAACATTCATGTAGTTGATCAGAAAATGAATGACAATCAGCAGGGAAAATTGACAAATCTGAGAAGCTATGGAAGTGCCTTAGTAAATATGAACCATGCTGAAGATACAAGGCCTAATTCTGTGTGTGATACAAGAAATATAAGAGGAGTACTTAAAATTCACAATGAACGTCCTGGCACCAAATTGTCTGATTTTATTCAGCCAGCAAAACGTCAACAATTAAGGAAGCCAAAATTCGAAAGAAATGAAAAGAGGGAAGCTAATTCTCCATCCTCCACTGAATGGCCCGACCTTATCCCTAAAGGTCAAGAAGAGTCTTATTGTCCTGGCAATGTTTTTATCTGGTTTAGATTCTAGTCCAAACTGTGGATATTCTGATACTCTGAAGAGAAATATAAACACAAAGAAAGTGCAGGAACGTTGCAATATCACTGCTTCTCAAGAACATAAAAAGGGTGCTTCTAAAGTAAAAGAATTTAATAACAGTGGTGGAACGTCAAAGCAGAGCCCCCAAAAAGCAGATCCTGATAATTTTATTAAAAATGTGCCTAATGTAATAGAAAGAAAAATTGAAAAGAGCCAAGAGAAATTCAATGCAGCACAAAGAATTGGCAAGACCAAAGGACAAAGTCAAGTAAAACTGAAATAAGTAAAAAAATTAAAGAAAACCTAAAATATAGTGACAAGGAAAAATTAAATGAGGAAAGTAAAACTAAAGAATTGACTGCAAAATTGTTACAGGATAACATGCAGTTTTAGTGATGGAAATGTAGTGAATACAAAGAAAAGTAATGAGGAGCAAGAGCTTATAAGAGAGAAAAGGAAAAGAAGGCGCCACATAATCAGGGCTAGAAAGAGGGAACAGAAAGAAGCTGAATTGTTGCAGCAGCTTCGTGCCCCAAAAGACTCTAAAATAACTATCCTATCTGGTATTGCTCTAAAAAAATTTTTGAAGCCAAGCAAATTAAATGCTAAACCAAAAGTAGAATTTTCTGCTCTTACTGAAGATTTCCCAGACTTGAATGTAGTGAATACAGTTTCAGCACCTGAAGCTTTGGAAAAAAACTGAAAGTACCAGTAGCACCAATGGCAGAAGTAGAAACTAATGTACAGACTAGTGTAGAAAGTCGGAAAGAAAAAGGAAGCTTGGAAGAAATTGAGCAAGCAGAGATGAATGTTGGTGAGAAGAAAGCACCAAAATCTAGTGATCCTATACAGCTCAATCTTTTTGACATTGCTCAGGTAAATTCTCACTTCTGTTTATTTTTTCTAATTATTATTTTTGCTTTGGCTTTGTATTAACTCATCTCTTCCTATTTTTATTTATGATAAGCTTTTATTGTTTATTTTCATGCTACTCTTCATCTATCATTTAAGGGTTTGATATCAATAATTATAAAGGTGTTTTCCTTGATGATGTTTCTATGACAGAGACATGTCAAAAAACATGTAAGAATAATGATACTGCTTGGTCCTTATTTTTTGGGGAAGATTTTTCAGAAATGTCTTAGGGAGGCGTCTTCTCATATGGGTGGAGGTCCATCCTTATCGGCTCTTGTCTACTGGTACCGGTTAGGAAGCTTTCCCTCAAATGTTCTCAGTAAAATTTCTTGGGGACAGCAAAGGACAATTTTTTTTTTCGAAGCCAAAGCTTCAAATAGGAAATAATTATTAGTTAATCTACGTTAGGAGTGTGTGCTTTGAACAGACATGGCTGTCAAATTTACAACTTGTCTAATTTTTTGTGTTGTGTTAATAACTTTTGATTGGCAAAGAGCCATTAAAGCTGACCTTTTCTTGCTTACTAGCATCTCGAATATGAATTGAGTTTTGAAAATCACACGTATGGGAAGGAATGATCAGACTATTAAAAACAGGGAGTCAAAAGGATCAATCAGCATTTAAAAAGCGTGCATATCTACCATAGAAGAGCAGAAATAAATTTGAAAAAAAAAAAACAGGGAAAAACTGCTTGAGATAATAAAAATTAGTTATAAGTCTTTCTTTTAAGTTGGAGACTTCCAAAATTTGCAGCTTAATGATCTATGTTTGACACATAATTTTCCTCTTCTTTGGCAAATAGCACTTGAACTTGCATCATTTTTTTTTTTTTTTTTTATTTATTATTATTTACAAACGGGTTACAATAAATAAATAAACAAACTTCTCATTTAAAAAACACAATCCAATGCATTACTGCATGCCGGACAAAACCCGAAAAAAAAAGAAAAACACTTAAAAAAATATATATAATATTTTCTTTTATTATCTTTTATTTCCTCGGACCCTAATATAACCCAAAAAGGGTCCAACCCAAAAACAAATAAATATCTTCTCTCGCCTCCCTCTCCCACCCCTCCAACAAAAAAGTGGGAACTTGAGAATCATCCACGCAAACAACGCAACACAACTCACAACATTCACAAAAAGAGAGGAGAAAAAAAATAAATAAAAAAAGGAAATAAATCACTCATCCATTCAAAACCCAAACATACATCATCTCACCAACAACATTCGACCAATCATTCTCTACACACAACCACTAAAATCTTCCATATTGATAAAAACAGCTTACTCTGAGGGAATTTCGAAATTCATCCAGATCTGTCTTATTTTTTACCTCCTCGGGAAGTTTGTTCCAGACAGCCGGGCCATAAAAACGGATAGAAAATGTAGACCTTGTTGTTACAGGGAACGGGGTTCGTATTGAATGGGCATTTCTTGTCTCATACCTGTGTTTAGCTTCGGTAAATGCAATCGAGAAACATGCAGGTAGCAGGTTATTAAAACTTTTAAACATGAATAATGCCGTGTAAAACTTAACTAGGCCGAACTGTGGCAGAATCTTAATACCGTCGTATTGTCTTAGAACCGAGTCAGAACCTCGCATTCCAGATAAAACACGAACAGCTTTATTTTGTAGAACCCTCATTGGCAGTAGATAAGTAATAAATGTCTCTCTGACCAAACACTTACACAATATAACAAATACGGATGCACCAGCGAGAGAAATACAGCATTCTTAAAATTTTAGGAGGGAAAAAATGTTTCAGTTTCCGCAGCATTCCAACATTCCTGGCAATTTTTGTACACAGTGATTCAATATGAGGTTTAAACATAAGACACTCGTCAACTTGGACACCAAGATATTGAACATAACTATGTCTCTGGAGATATCCACTTTCTAGTTGAATACCATGGATCCAAGGATAATAATTAGTACTTCTTCCATATAGAATAAATTTACTTTTACTATGATTCAAACATAATTTATTTACACGCATCCATCTTTCAATACAACTCATTCCTGTATTTAAAAGCAGAAATAAATCTGCCTCAGTCACAGCTGCCACAGAAAACTGTGTGTCATCAGCGAAGCTAGGCAATATCATCTTTGACCTTCTAGCTGCAGGTCCCACATGACTAAAAATCCTTTTAAGACACGCATTCAAATCATTAATATAGATTAAAAACAACAAGGGTCCAAGCACAGAACCCTGTGGTACTCCACATCTCACATTCATATAATCAGAAAGAACACTCCCAACCCCAACACACTGTTTCCTTCCACTCAAAAAAGACAAAATCAAACTATGAAAATTACCACGAATACCGGCATGCTCTAATTTTGATAATAATCCACTATGGTCAACAGAGTCGAATGCTTTCATAATGTCCAGAAATATAGACGCAACTTTCAACCCCGCATCCAACGAATCATTGTCAAATGTTGTTAAAAAAAGCAAAGCTTGCTCTGTTGACATCCCATGACGAAATCCGAACTGAGTAGGGTGAAAATAAGAATTTTTATTTAAAAAATCCACCATTCTTACATAAATCAGTTTTTCAAACAGACGCGATATTATTGGGAGCATTGATATTGGTCTGTAATTATTCATATCATTCTTATCACTACTCTTAAACAGGGTACCACATGAGCACTTTTCAAACAATCCGGGTAAACTCCACTCTTAAAACATGAATTAATCAAATACAACAAATGACCTGAAATAATAGAGAAAACTGAACGAAGAATTCTAACACTGAAAAAATCCGACCCAGCTGCTGAATTCTTCATTGACTTCACCGTCGTCTCAAGCTCTGCAAGAGTCACTGGTCTTAAGAATATAGAGACTTCAGCTGCCTCATCGAGAAAATCATTATAAGAGCCATCACTGGGTGACTGCGCAACACTATCAGATACACTCTTACCAATATCTGTAAAATGTGCACACATTATATTAGCAACTTGATTATCCGAGTGAGCATCAGGAATGTCAGGGATAGTCGGGGCAGCACGAGGGTTCACTACCAACTTGATGATTCTCCACGTTTTCGCAGGATTGCCTTCTGCTTCTTTAAATTTATTTTCAAAGTAGAGCTTTTTAGCCTGTCTTAGAAGGGTGTTAAGATTTCTATTATAACTTTTGTAAATATCTTTATCTGATTGAGATCCAGTTTTAGTAGACCTTTCATAGAGCTCTTGTCTTTTATCCATCGATTTAAGTAGCGCTTTCGGTATCCATGGTTTCTTTGCAACATCATAACGTTTACGCTTTTGTTTGAACTCTAGACTTTCATATAACATCTGAATCAGTTTATCATACCATTTACCAAATTTATCATTAACATAGATAATTTCGGAGACCACACTGCCTTTCCATGACGATAAATAAAAGTTCAAATAGGGATAAAATCCTTTTAATAGACAGTGATGATAGAAATTCACAAAAATACCAGATATTTCGGTCACATATACAGTGACCGTCATCAGTAGTAAAATCACTGTCTGTTTCTATCATCACTGTCTATTAAAAGGATTTTATCCCTATTTGAACTTTTATTTATTATCATTAACACAATCAGTACCATCAAGGCATTCAAATGACTCATTCGTAAGTTTAGTCCTATATTTATATATAGCTTTCTTATCAATTATAGGCTGTTTAACTCCAGTCATACCACCTCCTTGACGACAACAACTAATAGCTGCACGGATCACAATAGCACAGTGATCGGAAACGTCGTTCACTAACACTCGCGACAAGTCGCAGCTAACATTCAAAAACAGATTATCAATCACAGATGCATAAGGTCCAGATATTCTAGTTGGAATACTAACAGAAGGGGAAAGACCATAACTATACATAAGATTCAAAAAACTTCTTGCCTTCGAATTCACTTCTTGCACATTATTCAAATCAATATTAAAATCACCACTTATAAAGCAAGGCACTCGTGAATCCGGTATTTTATCCAACATATTATCCATCAGGTCCAAAAACTCATCCACATTTCCTGAAGGGGGCCTATAAACAACAACAAGAAATAACTTACGCCCAGACAATGAAACCTCTAACACCATTGATTCAAAAATCATTTCTCGATATACAGCAATATCCGGCCTTGGCTTAACATTATATCCATTTTTCACATAAATTGCAAGACCACCGTGCTGTCTTTCCACTCGATTCCGAAGAAACAACCTATAGCCTGGTATATCCAATAATGAAGAGTTATGGTCGTTCAGCCAAGTTTCTGTCAAAGACATTACATCAGGTTCCAGCCTAGATGAAACTTCATTAATATAATTAAACGAACTATTTAAACCGCGACAATTCATACCATACATTTTCAGCTCCTGCATAACTTTCCATTCATTCAATTCATTCAGACACACATATTTTGAATCAGCACACTCAACATTCATTCCACCCTCAACCTGGTCTTCATTCATGATACCCTCACTCATCTGTGAAAAATCAACACGACGACTCTCAAGTTCCCCCAATCTATTCAAATTTATCTCAACCATTATCAAACACCAAAGACGGGCAAGAGAATGAAGCGAGAGAAACAAAACCATTTAACTTACCCCCAATTTTCATTATACCATCAAGGTCCGAGGAAATAATGGGGCCATAACCAGGCACCAAAAACACAAAAACCTGAAACAAACAAAAAACAAAATTAAATAAAATAAAATAAAACAAAAACTAATAAACGGTAATAGCCTTATAAAAGGCCACATCCAAATCACTCTAAACTCATATAGCTAAGGGCTACTAGCCAAATATACATAACTGCATCATACGCAAAAAAAAAAAAATATATAACATTACTTAACAAAAACATCTCTCTCTTTTTACCATACATAACTCTTCCGAAAAAAAGAACCATCTTACATAAATAAATATACAAAAAAAAAAGATATAAAGAGAGAAAAAAAAAAACAACATCAACATGCAGATTTCATAGCTTCATACCATCCCATTTTTTTAACTTCCCCGTTTTCACGAATACACAATACCGGAGGAACCACCGGAGGCACCCAACATTGGATCCCCCTTCCTTGCAAAATCTTCCTTTTCTCAAGCAGATCCCTCCTAATCAATCTAACTTCCTTGCTTACGTCATCACTCTTACTTCCATCACTCACAAAAACGGGTTTGCCAAAACCTAAGTCTTTTCCTTTCAGTTTCTTCGCATACTCATAATAGCAAATCGACCTTGATATTCCGCAGTTTTAATCTTTACGAAATTGATATCCCGTAACTTTAACAACAGAAAAAGATGGAATATCCGAAGCAGGAATCCCGAGCCCATCAACTAGAACACGTTTGACAGTGCTTTCAGTATCTGCACTCGGTCTAGGCTTAACATTCCAAACCAGAACATTATTCTTCTTATCCATATTTTGAACCGACATCGACTGGTTCTTTAACAGGGCAACTTGAGTACAAAGTTCGTTTATAATGACCTCTTGCGCATGCGTCTTATCATTAAGTTTACCCACTTCATCATTAGTTTTGCTTGCATTAGCTTCAATAACCGCACACCGCGAACCAAGGTGATCAACTGATTTTTTTTATAATCTCCATATCAGATTCTACGGTTTTCAGTGAGCACTTAATATCAGAAACATCTTTTTGTAATGTTTGTAACATTTCTAAAATCATGGAAATGCTACCAGCATTTGTCCTTTCGCATTCTCGCACAAGACTAACATCAAAAGTTGAGTCCATTCCTGAGACTTCATCACAAGGCCTTTTCTGGCCTGTCTTTACTGGAGTAGATTTGTAAATTTCACCAGCTTCTTGGGATACATTTTGACCATCCTGTTTCAACTTCTTATTGTCATTATTTCCTTTATTCTTCTTCTTATTCCCCATTCTCGGCTAATAAAAAAAATAAATACAAAAATATCTGGCGCCTACCTCAATCGGAACCTTTTTTTACCCACGCGATTCTAGCGTGCTGTACAACAGCCGTTAAAAGGCACGGCAAACACCAATCATCCAAGATCAGCTACGGTCCTAAAAAAATCCACACTTTTACTCCTGCATCAACCAGCTACGAAATTATCTGCATGACATCATCTATTCTACAATGCAATTTGGCCAGCACTAGCCCCTACACAAATGTTAACATAATGAATGCATGATCGCAATTTTTATGCATACACCTGAACTGTCCACTTTACTAGCCCCTACGCAAATGTTAACATAATGAATGCATGATCGCAATTTTTATGCATACACCTGAAACTGTCCATATTATATGAATATCCACATTCTTACTCCATAAGATATCCAAATTGAGGAAATGATTTCTTTGTTTTTGGTTTACATCTTTTTCTCGTCTACTTTTCTGTGCTTTTTAGAGCATATACTTTGTTTGCTTAATTTTCAACCAGGAGTTAAAATACTTCAGGATAAGTAAGTAAATTGAACCATTGCTTCAAAAACCATTTAAATATATATTCAAGTGCCACTTGTTGTTACGGCGGTGCGCTTTATCTTTTACTAGGATTTAATATTGTATTGAAGAATATTGTCATTGAAGTTGGGACCATAAACTGGAATAAAAAATTATTCAGAATTGCAAAAATGTTGCTGTAAATCCAATTACTAATTGGACTACTAATAACCTGCTTAAAATGAATTGTCTTTTTCATTTCTAGGCCAAGTCTGTTCTTAAGCGAAAAATGAAAGAAAAACGATCAATTTTACAAACTACAAAGAGGACATTGGATTTTGACAAAATTATTGCTAATTCATTGGACAGTAATGCTCCCATTTTAAGCCGTGGTAAAATACGAACCAGACGGAAAAAACCCACTTTGATGAAGAAGGCGATTTTAAAACAACGACAAGAAAGACAAAAACTCATCTCGGTATCAACAGGAATGGTTGCTGCATCCCCTAGAAATCTGAGTGATGAAGCCATTGATGGTGAATGGTTGGACCAACCTGAAGCAATTGAAAACGGAGGAAAAATCATTGTTATAAAGAAGAAGATGAAGAAGAAGAAAAAAGTAAAAACTTTGGATAGTAACAATGACGAGCCAATTCGTCATACTAAGAAATTCAGAGAGTAAAATATATTTGTATTTTTACTTTTATTTTCTACAAGTAATTAAGATAATCTTAAAAATAAAAGCATTTAAATTAGAAGAAAGTAATCGGGGGAATATATTTTTTGTCTTTGTTACCTATGATGTAGCCAAGATTTAGCAGAAGTGGGGGGAGGTGTCCCATTTGGGGTTTGGCAATTTGAGGATGTTTCCCTTTATTTTATGAAATGAAAATAATAAATGAAACGAATTTTCTGAAATTAAGAAAATTCATGTCTGCTTATGGCTTTTAATGATAAATTTTTTTACATATATGGATTCTACATAAAATAGAAACCCTTTGATCTGTATATGGTTTCCCAACTTCTGTGCAGTTTTTTTCTGTTGAAGAATATATTGCCTCCAAAGAAAATAGGAATATTTTAAGAAGCCTAGGTTTTTTTAATAGGTTACAGATAAAATTTTGGAGCACTAAGGACAGTATAAATGAGATCTGATTATTTAAATTGGTTTAGTAAAAGCTTAAACAACCATATATGTCTTAAAAATCAGGGAAACACGGGGAATCAATTTTAAATGAAAGACTGGCATATGTCGTTATTCAGGTTTAACACTTTGCAGGCGCCAAGTCTGAAAATAAGAAACGCATGTGAAAATTCAGCAGAAAATGAGCGAAAAAATATAGCATCATGGAGCTTGGTAAAGTGTAACTTCCCTGATTGTTGTAGACCTTGTTACCAAATAGGAATTGAAAGGAAATGAATATATTATTGAATAGCTAAAAATCTAAGCACAAACATATATAAAAACACAAATATGTTTTTTTTATTGTAAAACACATTCACGTTTATAAAAAACACAAATAGCAAAAAATAAAACACAAACAATTTAAATCCTTTTCCAGAAAATCTATAAAATCATTATTTAATTCTAATAAACAATTAAAAATAAAAATTGTATCAAAGTACATAGCTTTGTACCTAATAATTACGGGACAATTATTAATTTTTTTTTTTTTTCTTTTTTTTTACCTAAGCAGTAAAACCAGAACGCTGAAAATTAGGGTTTTGGTGGCTGTTATAGTTGCCAAAGTTGGAATAGAGTTTTGGAAAATATTGGACTTCATTTTGCCCTTGTTGTCCGAACTTTTTAAATGGTGTAATGCTGATGAAAATAAAGCAAGAAAAAATACGTCCCAACATTAAAAATAAAACCAGGGAACTCCCCAAGTTTTTTGTTTAAAAAGGTACTTGTAAAGTTAAAAAAAGGTCTGAATGACAGTTTTTTCCAAACAAATTGCAACTTCCTAGGAAACTACTAATCTAATTATTTGCTGGAACGAAATCAAAAGCAAAATTTTTGGTGTAGTTTGATACTATACATTTTTTTTCTTGCATTCATTTTTTTCTGCATTGTTAAGCATTTAGATTTTGCATCTTAGTCCAGAACCGGTAAGAAAAGACTTAGCAATATATAGTAGGTTGAATGTAGTAGGTCTAAATGTCTAAAAGGATGTATTCTTTTTTATATGTTTTTCCTGTCAATAACTTTCTTTCCCCTTAGATATTGTGATCAAATGTTGACAGATGATATTGAGACCGTTTGTGTAGACCTTCTTCATGATTTGGTTCGATTTCAAGACAGAGCTCATCAAAAAGATCCAATAAAAGCCAAAATGAAAAAGAGACTAGTTTTTTGGGCTGAGGGAAACTACAAGACAAGTTGAAAGAGGTCGGGTCAAAGCTGTCGTTATAGCACCAAATCTTGAAAAGTGTAATGAACCAGGTTTGTCTGTTTTTCCTATTCAGATATTTCTTTTATTTCGGTGTGTATCAATAACAAGAAATGAATGATGAAAAAAGACGTAACAAATAAAGGAGGCTACTCCCTCAGAATCAAAACACGTTTCAAACAATATCCAGTTTGTTTTTTTTAGTAAGAAGTTACTAGATTGAATAAATTATGTAGTGTAAATTTTGTGCTTTGAACAAGGAGAAATATAAAAGCAAAGTGCAGTATCTTGAGATTCCGCAGACATCCTCAAAATGTACAAAAGAGCTGATAATTGCACATGTCTAACTCGAGACTTTTGCCGGAAGTGCGTCTAACTAATGAATGGTTTCTATATTAATAGGTCGATTACTTACGAAAAAAAAACGAAGAAAAGACAAAACCGAACGAGGATTATTTTCAGCCAGTGAATAAACAAAAACAAAGCAGATATTTTGGCAAAGACGGAAAAGAAAACCTGTAGAGCACTTGACATGATTAGCACGAGAAGATGAATACATCAGTTCAATTTCATGGAAGTGGCTTGCCTGATAAGTGTTATCAATCGTGCGACTGTAGCCGCTTAGACAAAAATGATAGTCGAAAGCGATAGGATCAGTGAATCATGGAAGCAACTTGTTTAATATTGACATCTGAGTAAAGGCCATTTTTCGCGAGCTAGAAAGTAAAGCTGGCTTAGGTTTCCATTGATATTGTTTCCAATATTTGCGACTAGCGCAGAAGTGCCTGACCATTATTCGCGAGGAGACAAGAATTAGTTAGACTTGGAAATTGAATCCATTCTTCTAGTGGAAACATTTTCTTCTGGTGGTTGTTTACACTAAATTCCAATTATTATGCTCATGACTTTAATGAAACTTCCAGTTTTGACTTTTTTCTTCATTTTATTATTAATTACTTCAAGAATAGACAGAATTTTTGTGAACCTTGTAAGAAAATGACTGAGACCAGTTATTAACAATGGCTTATACATAAAAATTGATTATGACAGTTAAAGCAGGGTCAACTTTTAGTAACCCCCTTGTTGTTTCTATATGTTCCCTTCCCTCATCACTGATCAAAATTTGGAAAAAGTGATTTTGTTCAAAACAGTTAAAACGTCTAGTAACTATGCCTCCGGGGATGTATTGCCCCCATAGTCCCCAGGGACTATGTTGAGGAGGGTGTCAAACAAAATCAAAGCACACTTTATGCAGGAGGGTTGTCAAAAGGACACAACAGCAATATCTAAGGGCAGCCAAGGGTACTAAATTGAAACTTTAAAGGGTTGTTGAGAGGAATGTTGAAAAAAGAACGAAGGGCAATTGCCCCTCCCCGCCCTCCCATCTTGCCCTTGTAGAGGCTCCCCTTAATGCTGATAGAGATCTTAAAAACCTATTTTTTTCGAAATAGTCATAAAGTCTAATAGCTATGGCTTTGGGGATTCCATGCCCCCACAGTCGCTAGGCCAAGGAATGCAGATCATGCAACTTGTCCATTTTTAATGCAGGATTTATGATTGGGAAAGGAGTTAATATTTAATCCTATGTGTGTCCAAAAAGACTAAGCATTGAAGCAAGATTTTGGAAAATATTGAGGCTTGTTGTGACTGCAAACGTGACTACTTTCAACTAAGATTGCGACTGCTTGCAACTACTGTTACATATACTTGTGACTACTTTCATGGAATGTTGAGAGGGTGTGTTGAACTTTGAAACTTTAATTCTGCTAATCTCAAATTTAATGTGGCTCTTTACTTTTTTTTCAAAAATTTCTTTTTCGGAAAGTTTTTGTTTAATTAATCGCTAGAAAAGGCCTTAAGGGAACGCCCAAATATAAGCTAATTGAAGTTAATATAATTATTACTGGCAATTCTTCGCCATTAATGTATTATTCTATATAATCATATCTCTTTTTCTTCTATCCCATTTCTCTATTAAAGGAATCATGATCTTATGACTACGTTGATTAAACACGATCGAGTATGATTATAGAGAAAAAGATGATTTTGGTAACCAACGACAAAAGAAATTGCATATAACGCTCATGGTTTCATCCCCATCCCTGATAAACTTTCTCTGAGACACAACAAGAAACAATAAAGCGACATGGCAGTATTTAAAATAAGGGATTACAATCTATAAAAGTATTTAGCTAGTTACTTTAAAATAATAGGTTGCAAAGAAACATGCAAACATAAAATGAAAAATATAAATAATATTAAAGAAATGTGTGAAGTATGATTGAATGTGTGACACAATTCAAGAAGAAAAATATTATTGTATATTTAGTTTTTATCCTTTTTGTGTATTGTCTCTCTTTTTGAAAATATTAAGTGTTCTTCCCATTTTTTTTGTCGTTGGTTCTCTTTATCCTCTTTCTTATTATCATATTCAAGAAGAATATCGTTGAATTATTGTCTGGCACATTAATATTATTTTAAACATTTATTGTTCAGCAATTAGTCTGGATTCCTTGAACAATTTTTCTCATCAATTTCCTTATGATTGGCCGGGTAGATATTTTTACCCAATGATTCTTAGAAATATTTAAAGGGTTAAGTTTACTTTTGAATAAATATGATGACTCATATCACGAGAACTGGTGGGCTAATTAGCAAAAAATAATTAATTAGTGCTAGTGGTGCAAAAAAAAAATCTAGGGAGCAAAGTCATCTCTAATTGACGACACTGCATGATTATGGAGAAAATGAAAAAAGAAAATTAACCAATAGCAAAGACAATCGGATACAATTTCTAATTTTTGTCCATAACCCTGAATACCCTTCTCTAAGACACAACTGATAAAAAACAAAAATCAACAATAACAAAAAAAATAACTTGAAATTACCTCAGATAAGGAATATAATCTTGAAATCGAAGGGAACTAAATATTTAAAATAATAACTTTCAAAAAAAAGTATAAATGTAAATTTGAGCCATGTAAATGATAATAAAGAAATGCATGAAGTAAAACTCACGTCTAGTTTGGTAATACGTTTGACTGGATGGCTTGTTTCACTTGTTTTGTTTAGGATTCATTTAATCATTCGTAGGAATTTTGTTTCGTTTTAAATTTGATGTAATTGTTCATTTTATCTTCTGCTCCTTTTAGGCGTTTTTTTTTTTTTGTAATTTCCATTTGTTTCAAGCTTGACTTATGTTATGACCTTTTCTTTATTCATTTTAGGTTTTGACATCGCTCTTTACTTTCGTTTGAAACACAGTTTTGGAAATCCTTTTATAGATAGAAATATCTGAAAAAATAAGAAGAAACTCGCAAAATCTTAGTATCCGAAGAAAGCAATACTTCCATAGTACTTTCAGAATTCCTATTATTCAAAAAAGAAAACATTTTGACGTCGGTTATGTTTCACCCAGTTTAGATTTCAGTTGAAATTTCATTTACAATATACTGAAAAACTAACAGAAATGCGCAGAAAATTTAATAAAACAAAATGAGTTTCTACGGTGGAAAATAAAATCTTAAGATGTTAAATCTCAAAAGACTAGAAATTATCCTATTTCCGTCTAGTGTACTTGTGATAATCCACTCTTTTCGTATAAAAGTTATGATATGGCTATGCAACGTATAAAGTTACATGGCTATGCAACTTTGTTGTAGTTCTAGCAACTTAAACAAGGTTTTTAATAAATCTATTATTCAGTTTTTTAATGTAAATATTTTTAAGTATAAATTTTTTTTATGTATTTTTAATATAAAGTTTCTTGTAGGAGGACTGGACGAAGCTGTAAAGTCTCTTCTAGATCAAATACACAAGAAAGGTGTATTTTGTGTTTACGCTTTGGATAGATGGCGACTTTCGAGGGCCACGAAGAAGAAAGGAATGACGAGCTGTCTGGGTATACTAAATTATCAAGGATCAAATGTAAGTGGACATCAATTTTTAGAAAGCTAAATTTTGGTTCCTGAAATTCACAGAATGTGGCTCCAAACAAGTGATCTGTAATTAATTACATACATGTTTCTAGAATAAATATTTTTCTAACAGTTTTATAAAATTATTATTTGTAGGAGCTCAGTAGTTGATACTAAATTGACTGTGTTTTAGTCTTGATGCCCTAACTATTACAGTTTTATTCCAAGAAACACTTTTTAAAAAAGTAATGAAATAATAACATTTTAATTTGTTCAGCGTACTACTTAAGTGTCGGTCCTTTTTTATTTTATGATAAGTGTAGATGTCCTTTTCCAAACGTCAGAAGTTTCACCTGTGAAAATCTGTGAAAAGGAACTTACATGCAGAGCAGTTACTTTGTTTCCATATTTCTTAAGCATTGTGTGAAATAAATGAATTTTAGAGCTACCTCAGGGAGCTAAGAATTTTGATCTTTTTCAAAGAATTAACAACATAGAAGAATGTAATATCTTCGTAAAAGCGTCATTATCAGCTTTTCTTCTGATGTCTGGGTCTCGTACGAATCCGCTTGAAATTCCAAAAGAGGTGGCCTCAAGCTACGCGTACTGCCTGCAGCCCACAGATGATAAAAAATCAGGTATAGGTCGTCCATAATCCTAGGTGTATCTATGGACCGTGACGAGTAATTAAGAGTGTTTACTATTGAAACTGCAAATCATCCAACTTTTAAACTGTTATGAGGTCTCAGAAGAAAGAAAGTGTTTGCAGAAATAAGGCCACAGTAAAAGACAAAAGAAGAACTAGAAACGATCGCCAGAGAACCATCATTGCGACAAAAAGAATCAGGCAATTGTAAACAGAGTGTAAAGAGTGTAGAGATTAAAATGCTATAACTGTCTCATCTGCTCTAGCAGAACGGCTATTTTCGGTGGAAAGTGAGATTTGTGACGGGCTAAGAGAAATCAACTCAAGACAAAAGATTTTGCAAAACTAAAAGTAAATTACTTTTATCAAAGGTAATAAATATGTCTGGTTCGTTTTGCGTTTTTAGTTATCTGCATAATATCCCTGCAGTTTTTTTGCACCTTGTCTCGCATAAACAACTTAAAAGAAAATTGTATCCCGAAAATGTTTGAACCTCTGAAAATGACTAGCCAGAGCTTATTTTTTTAGACTTACACTACTTACCTACATGTATCTTGTTTATAAATGTGCTTTGCCATATCAAGGTCTCGTAGGTTTAATCCTAAGGTAAGAGGTGGTATGTGACAGTATTGTCAAACCAAAATTTATCGTCCAATCATTAAAATCAGCATGTTTAATCAAATTGTCCGCCTTTTTTGGTTCCTAAGATACTTTGAATTTTTCTATTTTTTCAAAATGTATATCTTCTCTAATTCTTTTTTTTTTGCTTTTACATGCAGAAGTAGTTGAAAACCGTATTTTTTTTATATTGAATATGTCTATTTAAACAAGTGGTCATCATAACAATTAAAATACCTGAAAGCCAAAATAACAACCAAATTACTTCTCCTATAGTTTGCCTCATATAATACAGCGCCTTTTAAATTACTGTAGCCGAAATATTCTTGCTTGTTTTTTTTTCTCTTTTTCTTGGTGAAAGTTTTCTCTCTTTTCACCCATTCATCTTTCTATTGTTCAAAACCATAATTCCTTTCTTGCATTTATTCTATGTAGTAATTTATCCAGTGAATCACTATCTTATTTTGCCTGTCATTGTCTTATTCACTCATTTCTGAAGCATTGTGATGTATTATCTTTTAGGAAAATTACAAGAAACTACAAGCTCTAGTCGAAGAAGCAAGAAGCGAATATGAACGAAGGAGTTCCGCGAACAAAATTGCGCAAAACGCCAGCATTGAGAAAGCAAATATTGATATTTCAAAGAATTGCCCAAGTCAACAATCATCGCCGGAAATTTCTCCTGTCCTTTTGTCTTTGATCAAAATGGAACTGAAAGATTAAGCCTGAATGGTAAACTATATTTATTTGATTGTTGATTATTAGAGGGGACATTCTACATTGCCCTAGTAAAGAGCCATGTGCCTCCCATGTATTACTCTTCGCCTGCTACTTCTTATGGAAGCGTTGGTCGTAGAATCTTGGTTATGGGCTCACTCGATTGGAAATTGAAATAAACCAGCCCCTTCCCATTCCCTTTATTGATAGCTTAACCCCACCCCCATGACATCTGGTCTAAATATCCAGATAGCCACTCTTCTCAGAATAGTCGAAAGGTTTTACTAAATATCCTAATGGTGTTTTTTCCCATATAGACCATGGGAAAAGGGTAGTGAATCATGCACATTTTCAACCTAGTACAAATATGTTTTGTAGTGGCAAAAGAGGGTATGTTTCATCTTCGATGTCCGAGTAGCTCCTAAGTTTTAGCGATTGCTCTCTGGGCCAAGAGTGAGTCTGATGGTGTTAGGAGAAATGGGCCAAAAAACTTTGTCCCTGATGAGTTTGAACTTACAGCCGTTAGTCCTTTGGCCAAGAGGAACCTTATGTACAAAAAGATTTTGGGGACACGGGACCCCCGAAAATGGGGTCGCTCGAACTTTTTCCGATTGTCTCGAAACTCGTATTCTCAAGTCCTTGCTACCTCAAAGTAGAAGGAAAGAATAGCCAAAAAGTGATGTTTTCCCCTGAAAACGAGTCTTGGGAGGGGATCAAAAACTTTTTATCTTCTGAATAGCTTAGAATTGAAACTATCAGAGGATGTCCCGGGAGAAGGGGGCAGTTGGACCTTTTATTCTGACTCAGGGGAAAGACAGGGGTAAATCAAGAGGCACAAAATGCTTCCAAGTTATCAAAGTGACATATCTGCATTATGTCGGAAAAAATTTAGGGATCGTGTTGAATTTTTCGGAATGTTGAGGAGAGGGGGCAAGGGGATTTCATTTTTTTTTTTATTTAATGGCAGTTTTTAAGGAGAAAAACTAAAAATTAGTATGATTAACCAATGATAAAAATTATGCCAATGAAAAAACGAGTAGAAATTTATTTTAAAATAGTTTCGAAAAAAATTGTTTTTGATCAAAAAGAAAAATCATATTAGAATCTAAAAGAGCAGACATAAAGTCATGCTTCAGTTTGCTTTTGACAAGAAAGAAAAAGTTTACATGAACGTAGAAACAAGAGCGAGAAAAGCCCAACCAGATATTTCTGCTTGAAAAAACAAAATAAAAAAAGCCCAACTACCCGTTCTACTTGAAAAAGGAAAATAAGAAAGAATATCTTGAACATTAATGGATTTTTAGAGCAAGCAACCATTTTTCAAGGACGAAAGACTATTTTTCCAGACTATTTATAAACTATTTATAGTTTATTAAGACTATTTATAAACACCATATGAACTTGAATTAGTATAAATACAATTTCGATATCAATTCAGCAAGGTCCATCCTCTTCTTTCGATATACAGTATTTACGAGTTGATAATAGAAATAAAGGATACTGAGTCAGGGTCTTATTACCTGAAGTTATTTTATATTGCTCTGCTCCATGGGCGTAGGGAGGGGAAGGCAGGGGGCAGCTGCCCCCCCCCCCTCTAGACATTCAAATTTACATTAGATATGGCTGAAAAAGCAGATGGTTGGAAAAGCAGTTGAAAAAAAGGCCCTCCATCACACTATCGACTGTGCCCCCCCCCCCTAGACAATATGCTGCCTACGCCCATGCTCTGCTCGGCGAGCTTTTAAAAAGATACCACAGTCCAAATTTGTTCATATAAGAGGGGAGAGGGGAGTGTCTAATAGATAGATCGTTACCCCCGTAAGAAACTAGCTAAAAGCATTATCTAGACTATTTTATAGACTGATTTTTAATCCACGTTTCTTTTTCTTTTGTTTGGCGTCTACTACTACTAAAAAGGCATAACAGCATATGAAGGTTTTTCTCATTAACATTTTATTCCTAATTTTTCCTTATTAATGGTTTTTTAAGTTTCCACTTAACCAATTCAAACAATCAAACCTTATTTTTTTTTTTTTTTTACAATCTTTGTTACTTTTAAACTCTAAAATGCGCTTGAATACGAACCTGTCCAAGCATAAAAACATTTCCAACATCGATTTGACCAAGGTCAATCACGCCTTTCAAAAAATTACTAGTTGATAAAAAGAAAGGTCAGCGTCTTATTACCTGAAACTTAAATCATATTTCTCTGCTCCTTCTTAAATTGCTCGAAAAGTTACTATAGCACAAAGATACCGCAATCCGTATCTGCTCACATGAGACAAGGGGGGGAGGGGGGGCGGCTCACTCTCTTCCACTTTGAAGCCCCCTCTTTTCCAGCCTGTGAAACGTGAGATATTGCATTAAACCCCAATTTCCAACTATATACTGACTAAAATATACCTTATACATAATACCCCCCCCCCCCGGAACCCAAAAAAAAACTAGTCATATGGTACGAAGCTTCAGGCAATATTTCGCAACCGCTTTACTGATAACGGTATGCATTTCGAACAGTGTGGTTTTTAGTCGTACAAAAAACAATCACGATAATAATCTGGATTACAAGAAAAAGAAATTCTTATAATAATTACATTTGTTACTTTCAAACTAATCTCATTGTTTTAAAAGGACATCTTTTGATCAAAGCTCTTCCTTTGAATTCTATTAATCCTAACGTATAAAAATTGATGGCTAACTAAAAATTTTAAAAAGAACACTGGTTATAGTTGGAAGAATCTGCTTAGTTTGCTGAGGTAATATTTTAAAGTAACGAATCAATAAATCATTTAACAACTTCTATTCTATTTATTTGAAAGGAATGTATTCAAAAGGAAATATAGATAAACCTTATTGTACCTGGAGAAATCTGGGGAAGGTAAACAGGAAGGGTGTGCGAAAGCACAGGATGGTTGGCCCCCAACCCCCCATTGCACTTTGAAACGGAGATCAGCACCGCCGGTAGGGACTGTAAAGTCTAATGCCGTATTCTTTACTTTACTTTACTTATTGCATAGCAGACACATGAAACTAGACTGAATGAAATTTATTCTAGAAGATCTCGGTCAATTTTAATTTTCAATCTTACAATGATGAAGAGAAAGTGTTTAAAGCACAAATGACACTCTTGATTTTACAGGGTTTAAGGAGTAGTAGTCCTACTCTTATTTGAGGGACTATTCATTTTAATTTTGATTTAATGATGATTTGTGTTCGTTCTGATTTTGACTTGGTTATTCATTTTTATTTCTGTTCATTTTTTTGGTTTCATTAATTCATCTACAGCAGTGTCAATTATCTTTGGCGCGATGTAGGTTTGATGTGATCATTCCTTTTTCATTTCTGTGCGTTTGGGTTTCGTTTATTCATTCAAATTACATATATTTTGTAATATATGAAACTATATTGTAGTTTCAAATGAAATTACAATATACTACGGAGACACTTCTGCACCATCCAAGCGTGTGTCGTGATTTATTTCTGCTGTACAAAATTCCCAGCCCTCTGTGGCACATTCTGATTTCAGATATTTAACTGTTTGGTGTGAACAACACATATTCTTTCCATGACCATTTTGACGAAAATAGCGACGAAGACCACACTGCCTTTCCATCACAAACAACAAAACAAGAAGAACAATAGGGAATTCTTTTCGTAAGACAGTGAAGATAATTTGAATGAATATTTCGGCCCTATTTTTGAGGTTAGCTGCCAAAAAGGCTGGATTAGCAATAAGAACGTGTTTTTATATTATTTTTCTTTCATCTCAACGAATCACCTTGTTTTACCTCACTTTTTCATCAGTCCTGGTTGAACTTCGCTGAAGTAAGGATGCTGGGACTGTGTTGAAAAACTTTGCTTTTTAGTTTTATTGGTCGCATGTTGCTGTGAGTCTTTCTTATTTTACATATTTTTGACTTGCTAAGGACGGCCCTGGGACATAGAGCCTAAATATTCATTCAAATTATCTTCACTGTCTTATGTAAAGAATTCCCTATTATTGTTCTTGTTTTTGTTGTTTGTGACCATTTTGACAGGAATGAAAGGTCGTTTTGCTCAGTGTATCTGAGCTCACCATTAATCGTAATTGGGCTATTTTAATCATAGATGAGACCTTTGTCATTTTCTGAATTTTTCGAAAAAGAAATAAAAACGTTTTCAAAGCATTCAAAGGATTTTTTTTCTCTCGACAGTAAAAAACCAAATAATATTGATATATGTAATCGATACATAGTATTGTTCTTCACTTATAGCCACGAGCAGTCAGTTTAATACCAAAATCACTTTTAAGGCTTTGTTATCAAACATCGATCACTTATTGAAGCTAAAAAGATATCCAGCTTCTACGTCAGGGTCAGCTGGAGGCCTAAGGATCCTTTGTTTTCGAGTAAGGTCTATAGAGGTTACGGAAGAAAGAGTGGGCTATGACAAACTATTATAAAACTACATGAACTACGACAAAAAGTTATAAAAGCAGAATGATATATATTTCTTTGGCGGTAATCATTTCAGGACTAATAGAGCAAGAAATCCTAACCAGGAGTATATGAAAGGGAGCTTTGTTTGATGTATTAGTGCTGTATTGAAGGGCCTCCCAACAGAGGTTATCTCGAAAAAACCTTCTCTTAGTTGCATTAAGAGACGATATAATAACTATTCAACTATTTAAAAGAAATCGAGTTGTCAGGACTAGCGAGATATCGTCATAGAAGGACACCGTGATACGGTGTTAAAGAGAAGATAGCTAATATCTTCCCCCTATACTTTTCAAAGGACCGAATGTCACTTGCGTTTAACTGAAAACGCCCTTAGTAATTCCAGATTTGTTGCAAATTCGCCCTTATAACATCCATATTGAATTAAACACCCCTCTCAATATGCCTTTAAAGCTTCAACTTAGTACCCTTACCCGTCCCTGAGATAAAGGTACAGGGTTTGTCCAGAAAGTAATAGGAACGAGTCGATTTAAAAAAATTTATTGAGCCAATCGTTACAATTCTTTAAAAACTTTCAAAATAGGCTCCTTCTGCGTCAATGCAGCACTGCCAGCGCAATTTCCAAGCATTGAAGGTGTCACGTTATGCATTCTCCTGAATAGCCTTGAGAACCGCGGTGCATGCTGCTTGGATTCCCTCTGTTGCCTCACAATACTTGCCTCTCATCGGCCTTTTCAGGCGAGAAAACAAAAAAAAAGTCGGGGGGCCACATCTGGGCTGTAGGTCGGTAGCTGTTCACGAGAAAGGCGGTTTGAGCCGGGGCGTTGTCATGGTGTAACTTCCAGTCGGTTGCGATGTCTCGTCGGACCCGGCTGACCCTTCGTTTGAGTCTCTTGAGCACTTCCACATAAAACTTGGCGTTGACGGTTTGTCAAGGAGGAACAAATTCATGGTGGACGATGCCTTTTGATGTCATAAAAGACATTGAGCATCGTTCTCACTGTGGATTTGCCCATTCTTGCCTTTTTTCGGGCGAGGAGATGCCGACGTGTGCCCACTCGGAAGATTGCCTCTTTGTCTCGGGATCATACTCAAAGATCCAGGACTCGTCACCTGTGATTACGTTTTGGGACAATTTTGCAAAAATTGGGGGTCACTTTCACAGTCGAAAGTCTTCTGAGTTCAAAAGCATGGTCTTCATCGGTGACCTCTTCCTGGCCCTCCAAAAAGGCCTCTCACTGAAACACCACTTCTTGCTAAAGCAACAGCTGGGTGAGCCTGCTTGATCATATCAAACGTCTCTGTTGCAGATTTACCGAGTTTCACACAGAATTTAATCGCGTGCCTCTGTTCTAACGAACGCTGCATTTTCGGCTTGCACCACTAACAGAAAACACGTCATGCAAAATTCCTGTCTTGACTCTCCAAGTTCTCGGAGACAACTGACCAGTAGCTCGTTTTTTAGCTAGGAAAGCCCTCTACCGAATCCAGTCGGAGCGCACACGTTCCGAAGTACAGTCGTGGCGAAAGGAAATTAGTCCTATTACTTTCCGGACAAACCCTGTATACTTGGATGCAAATACACCTTTACGTCAAATTTGGATGCACTCAGTGTCTTTGATTTGGTTCAACATTTCCAATAACACGCTCTGAAAGTTCTAACGTAATATTTCTTGTTTTTACTAGAATGTTGGATATACGCCCTTTTGACAATCTGGATAAACATTGTACCTTTTGGTCTAGTTTTACACCTCCTCAACTTTCACTGCAACATAAATCTTAATACCTTATTCTGTTCCTAAAATATTGTATCTATGTTATTTTGACCACCTGGATGTGTTTAAACGCTTATAATTAAGTTCAATAGTAATAGCAGAAGTACTAGTATTAGCATCCCTTAAAGTTTCAACTTAATACCCTCAGCCGTTCTTGAGACATTGCTGATACGTCCTATTGACAACCAGCATGCCCATAGTGCCTTTTGATTTGGGTTTAAAGCAACATAATCTTTCTCCGAAAGTTTTGTCCCATTTCACTTTGAAAACCAGGATGCACTTAAGATATTTTAATTTAGTTCAAAAGTAGCAGTAGTGGTAGTTGAAGTAGTAGCGAAAATACTAGGAATATTAGTAGCCCTAAAAGTTTTAGCTCAATGCCCTAAGCTGTTTGTGGAATATTGTTGATACACCCTTTTGAGAATCCACGTGTACATAGTATGTTTTAATTTAGTCAAACAGCCACTCCAAAGGCCCTGAAATTTCTACCTTAATGCTCTCTAAGTATTCCTTATATATTTTGTGATGTTCTCTTTAGACTACCTGCATGCAGCTATCCTCTCCTCTTGCCTTGATAGTTTTGACTTTATATTTTAAACCGTTTCTGCGATATTGCTGATACGCCCTTTTAATAACCTGCATTCACATAGTGCGTTTTGGTTCAGCCAAACACCCCCCTCAACAGTCGTTGAATATTATACATTAATACCATTATCCTTAATGCTTTCGTGCTTAGTTAGCTTCGTGCTTATTATGAACTCGTCTTGATAACTCCGACTAAAAGTACCATGTGGTACTAAAAAAGGCGCTTTTTAGTGCCGTTTCCAGAGTGAACAGGTTTGGATGCAAAAAAAAAAACCCTTGTAATATACATGTTTTGAAAACTCTTCACGGGAGGTTACGATCCTCCCTCTTGCATACCCCCCCCCCCCCCCCCCCCCAGTCCCCTTAGTAAGTGAAAAGTAAAAGATGCGTTTCAGAGAGACTTCACAAAAACGCCGGTGATAATATACCTCTGGGACTCTCTATCTATGTGATAAAGTTGCATATATCTCGTGGGATATTTTAAGTGAGGGAGGAAGTAAAAAAATATTTAATGCCCTATTTTAACTCGTGTGGACATCTTTGGTTTCATCGCCTAAGTTTTACAAAGATTTTACATTGTAATCTCCATGCTCGAAAACCCCTAACTATACGTTTATACCCCCCCCCCTTCTTGTATAGTCCCCCTATCCCCCCTAGTTATTAAAGGTAAAATTTTGTTTCAAATATACTTTTCAGAGATACCGGCGATAATATACCCCTAGGTCTCTTATCTATGTGATAAAGCTGTAATTACCTATCATAACTTGCCCTATCATAACTTGTATTGATTTCTATAATTTGACCATCTAAGTTATATAAATATCTTTCTGTTAGGTTTATTAAATAAACTTCTAAAAAAAACTAAAAGCGAAGGAAATGTACTAAAAACGAAAAAGAAAAAGTGTTTTTTGCACAAATAAAGAGCGAAGTTGAAACTTGAAAAGAGCCAAAATAGTTGCGTTATATATTATGCGAAATATATCTATACAAAACTAGCTCAAATAAATTACTTGATATTACTCCATATTTGTAGATTCTAAAAATTATCGCTTTACTGAAAACTGAACATGCTCGAGTTTTTAAATAATTACAATTGCATGATAAGAGTTAATTGTGGCTGATGAAAAGCTATTGAGAGCCTTAGTCTTTTGTTTTCTACAGGCTTCTTATAAATATTTATGCTCCTAAGGGAACATCCTGTTTTCGCTTCGGTTTTGTGTTTTTAGCAAAGCGTCAGTTTTTAGAAATCTACAAAAATGAGGAAATACCACAAGTCACTGTATTTGAGTTATTCTTGTTGATGTATTTTTCCATATTCTCCGAAGCAATAATTTTGTTCCTTTCAAGTTTTATCTTCCCTCTCTGCCTATGAAAGGAAAACCTTTTTTTATTAGTGTTTATTATAAAATCTAACATTACATGCAAAAATTAGTAATTTGTATTATTTATGGTTTTTGGGCCAGACACATTTAGGGCAATGTCAAGCCCAAAGGCAACTCGAAAATTTGATCTTTTGATTGTTTGAACAAAATGACTGTCGCAAAATTTTGATCGGATCTCCTGGGGATTTGCAGGGTGCCGTGCTGAGAAAAAAAAAAAGATGCGGAAGGGGGGCTAGTCTTCCTCAGGTCACTTTTGAGTCTTAAAAAGAGCACTAGTCTTTTTTCAATACCCAGTCAAATGAGCCCAATCCAAAGTTTCTATGACCACCTCATCTGTACGAAGTGACTAAGAAGGGGCAGAAAAAATAATAATGAAATACAAATAGCTCTTTACCTTGGCAAAGCTGTTATGTTGCCTCTGATCTAAAATTTATGTACAGCCTGTCCTCTGTAGAATTTGCCAGAAAAAGGCAAAATAGTCGCCGCAAAAAAAAAATATTTAAGAAACTCTGCGTTCAATTGCTTTATAATTTTGACCAATCACGGACTATTTATTAATTCGGCCCCTTGGATTGTTTTTAAGGACATTGAGTTTAAAACATCGGGAGGTACCGACGTAAGGAGTGAAGCAAGGGCTCTCTTTGCTAAGACCATAAACATGTAGTGGCACCCAGGCGAAGCGGTTCCCTCCTTTGTGAGAGCTGAAGACCCGATCTACTGTTATAACGAAGACAAGTCGACCGCCCAGTCCAATTGCCAGCCCTACTGGGAACATGTCTTTTGGCGTTCTTCGTCTGTAACAACCATATTGGCGACATTTATTTTTATGCTAACCTAATGGTCCGAATTTAATTTTAGATTATAACCATATTGCATGTAACTATATAAGCAAATAAGACTGGAGTAGTGGATCCAAGGAATATAAGTATATTAAGGCAATTTTTTGCGTACGGCTTACTCGCATTGTTAATAGTTATGTTCTAGGTTATTTGTTTTGTCTTAAATGTGACAGTATTTCTTTTTTCAGGTAATTTCCTGGTAAATGCGAAATATTGACACAAATTTGAATTCAGTCATCCTGTAATGCCAGCTATATCGGAATTTTAAATCTGTGGAAACTGTCGAGTTCAAAATCATATAACAGAGTGCCAATTAACAAACATGTGGGCTTGGCCGAACAAATTTAGATTAGAAGTGTTTCAGGGTGTAGGCTGCAATCTTTTTTATTGTCAAAGACATGAGGCATTGATTTTAGCTCTAGCTTGACGGGTTTATGTAGAAAGTGTTCGTCCCAAATCAGCCTTGAACTAAAAAAAAAAAAATGGCTTAAATAAAACATGTAACCATGAGCCAAAACTCTAGTATCTTTGGGTGCATAGGAGGGTCAAATTAAGCACAACAATTTTGAGTAATATTTTTTTTAAAAACGAAATACAGAAACTAGATCGAAAAAAGAATCCAAGTAACTGAACTAAACTGAACGTAAGCTTCCAAATTGGCTGTGGTTGATAGTGGAACTTTCTCCATTCCACTGTCTTAAAAGGATATATTTTTCATAGCTTGTGTTTTTCCTTCTTTCCTATTTGTTTTTCTCCGCTATTTACATTTTTGTTGTCAGTGGGTTAAAATTCAAAATAAATAAAATATCAAAAATTCAAAAGGCTCTGCGTTGTATCAGTTCCTGTCTTTTACTGCAACATAGTGGTTAAGACACTTACCTTCCAAAATGAAGCATTTCAGTTTAATTTTCTTTGTGTTAGCGACCATACTGCAAACAAATTGAATGTTAGTCATTTTACCGATCCAATTCTTTGTTGCACTGCCACTTATCGCCCTTTGTATTGTTCCGGCCAAAGCACTCTAATACTATTTTTAAATTTATGCTTTAACCTTGATTGTTTTGAAAACTAACTAGTCATAAGAAGTATAATGACAAAGGTCCAATCCCCTAAATGGTATTAGTCAAAACTAGGAGAACAGGGGACCACGATTGCCGAAAAGCATGTCTTTTCTTGGTTTACATATGCGTCTTTGTGCTGGATTTTGGCGTTTTAACTATGCAAAATACTTTTGTTTTAGCTCTTTAACCTTTAATTCTACTTTCATTATTCCTCTAATTTTCGATTCTCTTTCTTTCTTTTTTTTCTTTTTTTTTTTTTTTTTTTACATAAAACGGCTAACATATGACCCGGAGTTAAAATGATGCCTTGAGGATCATGCTGCTGTGCTCACTGTCACGTTTTGGCTATATTCCAAGTACAATTGTGTTGAATGTCAATTAGCCGTTCGTCAGCTTACAATCAACAAAATCGGAAGACATGGAAGAATTAATTCGTGAGACAGAATAACACATGGAAAGGCGAGTGTTTTTATTCTCTGCAAAAATGAACTATTTGCAAACGATAGTTATTATTATTTCTGCAATTAATCCCGCTTTTATTCTTCATTGTGTTTGTATTAGCTATGTAGCAGTGTTTCAATGCACACGACGTGTGTTAGGCGGGCAAAAAATGCATGACATGTTCGGAAAATGTTTATATGTGTTGCAACACCGCAAGTTTTGTGTAAAAAACCCACCTATCGACCCTAGTGATAATTAGGGATAGAGTAAAAACGCAGAACTGTTCATGTCAAATTTGGCTATTGTATCTACTCAGTGAAGACAAATACATGGGATTGGGTACAAAGCAGAAAAATCATTATTTTCACTCTACAAAAGAAATACGTTATGAGAAATCCAGATTAACTTTGAACTTTGACTATTGAATATAAGCACAGAAATAAAACGCAACTCCAGAGACTGATCAATGATCCCTAGGGCCTAAATGTAGCCCCTGGAGAACTCGAGTATTCATATTAATATATCACTGGTTATTGACAAAACAACAAAGTGTTAAACTCTGAAACAGAAAGAATACTGAAAAAAGGCACTGTGCACTACATAAAAAAGAGAGAATCCCCCTAAACATTATCATTTGTACTAGCAGAAAGAAGATTCTTTTTATAATTGTATCGAAATGACGGAATTGAAACAGAATCTTTTATTTCCAGCGGAATACTGTTCCATAATTTCACTCCAACGTATTTTATAGAAAAAGCTGTTCTTTGCGTGTGACAAATATCCCAGATAAGAGAAAAAGATGTAGATGACGACGTTGGATAAGCATGATAATATGACGATAAATGAAAAAGGACAAGTTCTGTTAGTCCTGGGGGTGCTAGACTATTCAAGTATTTATACATGAAAACAGCAGTTTGGAGCTGGCAAATTTGCCTTACTGTTAGTAACTGAGATTTAAGAAAAACTTATTTAGTGTTAAGTCTATTCAAATAAATTGACTTTACAGCTCTATTTTGGAAGATATGAATTGTCTTTAAATTATAACAGAAAGAATTAGCCCAAATGTAGCAAGTATACTGAATATAAGGATAAACAAGAGTAAAATAAAGGGTTCGCAAAACTTTTTGCGGAAGGAAATTTTTAAGTCTATACAAAATCCCAGCTCCTCTTGCAATTTTTATAGATAATGAATTTACATGTTCTTTCCATGACAATAATTCATCAATGATTACACCTAAATATTTAAATTTTGAAACCATATCTATCAAATATCCATCAGTTGTTAAAGATAGTTTAGTGTTTACCTTTTTAATAGTAGAAAAAATCCGGATTTTTTTTTTTAATATTAATCAAATAAACGGTTACTCCTCGTATATTTCATTAGATCACTCAACGCGCTCTCCATGGTCTTAAAAAGGGTTTCAACACTGAAAGCTCGGAATAGTAAAACTGTATCATCTGCGAATAGTATTGTCAAACAATCTTTCATCAAATTTCCTATATACGTGGTATAAATGAGGTAAAGGAGTGGCCCTAAAATCGACCCCTGTGGAATTCCGCAAGTTATTAGGTGCTCTCGTGATCTTTTTGGTACAAACTATAACCACCTGTGACCTATCTGATAGATATGACTCAATCCAACTAACAATCCAAGGTGGAAATTTATAATTCTTTAACTTTCTAACTAAAAGATTATGGTTTACTAATGCTTTCGACAGGTCAATAAATAAAGCTGAGGTATAAAGACCCTTATCTAGAAAAGCTTTCCCTGTACAAATAAAATGAGTAATCGCATGATCCATCATATGCCCTTTCCAAAATTCATATTAACTAGGTGGTATTATTCATTTTCTCCGCAAATTTACTAATTTTATCATGCATTATTTTTTCAAAAATATTCGAAATAACTGTAGAATTGAAATAGGGCGGTAATTATTTATCTCTTCCTTATTTCCATACTGACATAAAGGTATAATACGGCTTTTCTTTAGACCTTTGGAACAATTCCTGTTTGAAAACACAAATTGATTAAAAAATCAAAATATGAGAT
Organism: Artemia sinica; assembly: GCA_027921565.1. Classification (NCBI taxonomy): domain Eukaryota; kingdom Metazoa; phylum Arthropoda; class Branchiopoda; order Anostraca; family Artemiidae; genus Artemia; species Artemia sinica. The sequence goes on from CM051270.1 coordinate 36,093,507, forward strand.
TTCACCGGCAAGATATGCTTCAGAACTCGTTTCGGCATGTGATCAAATCCAGGAGTCTCTGATGGTCCCAGAGGATTCACGATCTTCTTCAAATCATTTGTGGAAACCGGTTCAAAAAAAAAGAAAAAAAATACTACCATCATTTCAAAACTTGAAGAAATTTGACTTTCGTCCTCTATGTCAATATCATTATCAAATAGTGATGAAAATATTTTGACCAATCTCAGTAAAAAATTTACAAAAACTATCAGCTATAGCGATTGATAATTTTCTATTTTTTCCCCATTCGGGTTAACTATCTCCTTAGGGATCTCATTATCTTTATATTTATTTGCCCTCGAAATTCGATTAATAATTTTTTCCACGTTGAAGATACATCATTCTTCGTAAGTTCAAAACCATTAAAAAAATAATTCTTCTTAGCATCTCGTTTTTTTCTTATTGACAACATTCCGATAACTAACACAAATATATCGATTTTCATTCGACGGGTTTTTCAACATTCTACTATAAAGCTTGTTTCTTAATTTAATCATGTTTTGTAATTCCTTTGTTAACCACGGAGGTTTAAAATTATTTTTCTTTATCGATCTAATCTTATGTGGTCCTTCAATCTTACGGACTAAATGTATTGTAAGATTGTGAGAAGGATAACTTCTCACAAGTAAGATAAATTTGTTTGAAGCTTATATATTCTAATTAGACTAATTCTATTCTCTGATAAAAGAAATTGGGATCTTAAAAAGATGAGTTTTGTCTATAGCTAAGTTCAAACGTTCTAACGCAGCTGGTAAACCTTCGTTACTCATACACTTCCGACATAAATGGATTGGAATCTGGGGCAAAAAGTTGCATTATTGCGAGAAATGCAGCTGTATGGACTAGTGTAATATAGTTTTAATCTTTTGTCGTGCTCATTGTTCATATTTTTACTATGCCGTGAAATTTATTTGTGGAATTTTTTGAAGTTTCTTTATTCTTTAATTTCACGGGTTTCTGATTCAAAATAAATTACTTTTAACTGGTATTTAGATAATAAAATTTGGAAGATTTTATATTATTATCTGTCTAGAAAAATGAAAGTGACAGGATATCGTGAGTGCGATCCATTGCATGCTAAGACATGTCATCGTAGGCATTGCTGCCTAAGTAAAGAGCGATGTTGGCACGATGTGTGTGTGTGTGTGTTTTTTTTTTTTTTTTTTTTTTTTTTTTTTTTTTTTTTTTTTTTTTTTTTTTTTTTTTTTTTTTTTTTTTTTTTTTAAGCAAGGCACTTTGCATAGAAGAAGTTGTTGTAGAAACTTCGAAAGAGGTCCATTCGATTGGAAATCGAAAGTTCTAGTGCCCTTTTTAAGAATCAAAAGTGACTGAAGGGCAACCAGCCCACCCCTCCCCACGCCCATCATTTCCCCAAACCATCCGATCAAAATTTTGAGATAGCCATTTTGTTCAGCATATTTGAAAGGTCCATCAGTCATATTTTTGGAGATGACATCTTCCCCACAGCCCTCATTGCAAGGGCTATAAATTACGCTAGTTGCCCATTATTAACATATAGGGTTTTTTAAGGAAAGGGTGGTAGTATAAACTTCGGAGGGGGCTCAGTCGATTGGAAATCAGAAGTCTTAATGCCCTTTTTAAGATTCAAAATTGATTAGGGGTAACTGTCCCCTCCTCCTCCCCCTACCACGTCCTCTTTTCCCCAAATGCATCCGATAGAAACTTTGAGGTAGCCATTTCATTCAAAATAATCTAGAGATCATATAACAAGGCCTTCGAAGTTGAAACACCCCCCTCCCTCCAGAGCCTGGGGGCAAGGGTTGTAGGTTATGCTCCGGGGTTAGATAAGGTCTTATGGAAGGGGGCGGTCGTATAAACTTTTGTGGGGGCTAATTTCATTGGAAATTGAACTCGTAGTTCCCTTTTATGATTCAAAATTAATGGGGAGGGGGAATATCCACCTCCTTCAACGCCCTTGTTTCTCCAAACAAATCTGATTTAAATTGTAACATAGCCATTTTGTTCAAAATAGTCCAAAAAACACATACAAATGTCTCCAGGGTTGACACAAACTCCCAGAGCCCAAAATCAAGGGCTCTAGGCTATGCCCCGGGGGGAATGAAAGGTTTTTATTGAATGGGTGGTCGTAGAAACTTCGGATGGGGCTCATTTGATTGCAAATAGTTCTAGTGCACTTTTTAAGAGCCAAAAGTGATTAGCGAGCAACTAGCCCCCCGCGTCCATCATTTCCAATAACACATCATATCAAAATTTTGATACAGCTATTTTGTTCAGCATTGTTGAAAAATCCAGCAATTATGCCTTTGAGGATGTCAAACCTCCCACATCCCTCAGCGCAAAGGTTGTAAGTTAGACAATTTGTTCATTGCTCACATTTAGTATATGTTATTGAAAAAGGTGGGCATGTTTGACCTTTACTTTCCAAAAAGACTAAGTGCTTTCAGTTGAGGCTTTTAGAGACTGCCGAGGGGAGTGTGGAACTAAATCGAAACACTTTATGTAGATACGTGTTGTAAAAAAAGGTGTAACTCACAAATGACTGAGTATATCAATTTGGAACTTTCAGAAAATGATAAAGGAGATGATCAATTGACCGAAAAGGCAATATTTTCACGCTACTACTATTGCTACTACAATCACTGCTACCACTAAAACTACTGCTTCTGTATTGAGTACTACCAAGGCTGAGGATATTGAAGTGAACATCTGAGGAAATATTGAGGGAAAGTTGAACTAAATCATATTATGTGCCTGCATATTGTCAAACGGGCGGGTCTCAAGATTCCCTGAAAATTTCACCTTCATATCCTTGAACATATTTAGTAGCAGTAAAAGAAGTCTTGGTGCTAGTTTTAGTACTAGTATGCAAACACTACCTTTTGGTCAATTGATCTTCCCCTTTAAGCGATCTCTGAAAGCTCCAAAATAATGCCCAAATCTGTTCTTGTGACACGCCCTTTTGACAATCTGCATGCACATAGTGTGTTTTGGTTTAGTTCAAAGTTCCCCCTCTATATTCTGTCAAATTTTCACCTTCATACGAGTAGCCTTAATAGTAGTAGTGGTAGTTGTAGGAGCAGTAGTAGTAGTAATCGTGTTGTATTAGTAGGAGTAGTAACTTGAGTAGCAGCAGTAGTAGCATCTACATGTTGCCTTTTGGTCAGTGGAACATCCCACTCATGATACACCAGAAGTTTCATCTTGGTAAGGTAAAGCCGTTCCAAAAAACATTGCTGATGTGTCTGTATAAGCAATCTGTATGTACATAATGTGTCATGATTTAGTTCAACTTTCCCCTCAACATTTTCTGTTCATCTCAATTGGAATTGCCTATTGAACTCTAAAAATGCAAAAACGGCTTCTTTAATACTTTTTTGCATTACTGCATACCTTGTTCTTGTCGAAGACTGTAATTACTAAAAGAAAAAGAAGAAATAATTTAAAAGTTCATAAAAATCTGAAGTTGCAAATGGAATGGAAAGAATTACAGTAACTTTAGTTAGAAGTGAAAGTAGACGCTTTGGTTTCACTGTCATAGGAGGGAAAGGGTCAGATATTCCTGCAGTTATTTGTGATGTAGTTGAAGGAGCTCCAGCATTTAACGTAAAGAGGTAGGCTAGGCTTATTGTGTGATTGTTTTGCTATTCTTAGGCTAGGTGTGCCTTTCCAAAAGGCTTGAATGCTAACCAATGGACATGGGCTAGATTAGGACTCTGTGTTACAATGAATAAAATATTGTTGGTATGTGTGTAGCCTAGCACATGGTTAGCCTACCACTAGGGAAACAGTCTAAATCATTCGTGGCTTGGTAAATATTTACCAAATCATATTATTGAGTTACGACTAAATTGAATATACCACTTGATGCCTTTTTTATGCTCTTTACAAATGTAATAATCATTTTTGTCAGAAAATGAATTTTAGCCCCCACCCCTATATATACCAATTCAGGGTATATATTTGCACATTAGGGGGGGGGGTAATTTTATTTAGGATACCACCAGATAGCTGATTTGGCAGTGTATATATATTCAAATTTTTAAATTAGCCAACTGGCAAACCAGTATTTTAAGCCTAGGAGTTGAGCTGGACAAAAGGAAACATATTAAGAAAACAATTCTTACTCCATAATATGTAGAATAATCCTAGTTAACACATTTTCCAGGGGGAGAGCCTTTATCTTCACTTCTTTCCTTGTTTTTCCAGTATTTCTAAGAAATTCATGAATTTCTTAGAGCCTATATATTCACAGAATATATACCCCCACCCACTATTGTGTAACCTATATACCTAGAATTGCATCCTCAATCTAAATATAACATCCATTTGCATCACAACTTAACTTTACTCCCATATTAGCCATGTGGTGGATGTCCATTTTATTTCTGATGTAAATGAGAGGTAAGTTTTTAAACTTTCCTCCCACCCCCCTAATGTGCAAATATATACCCTGAATTGGTATATATAGGGGCAGGCTAAAATTCATTTCCCAAAAAAATGATTATTATATTTGTAAAGAGCATAAAAAAAAAGGTGTCAAGTGGTATATTCACTTTAGTCATAACTCAATAATATTATTTGGTAAATATTCACCCATGGCTTTAGGCATCCATCAATAATTTCTAAGGTAAGAGAGGAATTTGGGGTAATTTTTGGAGGCACTCACCTGCCCAGAGTCTCAGGCAAGTGATCCAAAAATTTGTGAAACATTGAAATTTGCTCAGAATGCTGGACTGAGTTGAGGCATTGGATAGATGCTATTTGGAAAGTGATTGGTGATGGTGGGCATCTGTGAACAAGTGCTAAATTGAGCAAGGAATTTGGAACAATATTTGGGGGCACCAACCTACCCAGTCTTGTGACCCAAATATTTGAAAAATTTGAGAAAAATTAAAATTGGCTCAGAATGCAAGACTGAGCTTAGGCAATGAATAGGTACTATTTGGAAGATAAAGATGGCTTAAAAAAAATTGTTTGCCTTTAATTCCAAGCAAATTAATAGTCCTGTGTCAATTCTAAATTCTTTGTCAACCTTCCTAAGACAATTGGCAGGCATACTTTGTTTGCCTCTCATTCCAGGCAATCTAATGGTCCTGTGTCAATTTTATATTCTTGGTCAACCTGCTTGAGACTCTAGGCAGGTGTGTCTTTCCAAAAAATAACACATAAGTATTTGTCAAATAAGAGAGTCATACTTACTCCACCATTTACCTGTGCCATTTAAACATTTTTGCCTCTCAATTACTCAGACTGTCTGTCTTGTCTTTATTCTACAATTAGCCATGTCTTGATGCCTACTGCAAAATGCTTGGTTTCAATTCACTGTCCTGTAAATATGAATATTGTGTCAATTGTCCTGTTTGTTATGAACTGGTGTTGTGTATATATGTAAATATGGTCCTGAAATTTGCCTAAGGGACAGGTCTATACATTTTGGTAAGTAGGGTAAAAGACCTCTTTTTTGGGAAAGACCCCTTTTCTTTGGCATTCCAGAAAAAATAGAGATGGATTTCTGGACCACCCCTATTTTACTACAGTATGGTGCAATGTGAGGGTAGTAATAAGAGCCCCACCTTTTTGGTGAAATTTCTACCAATAATTTGTCAGCATGAATTAAAAATGTGGTCTCTGTTTTGTCTAGCAATAGAAAAGAAAAAAATATATTTAATATTTATCATTTATAGAATAAATATCAAGAAATTAAAGTTACATTTTTAGAATCAGAAGAAAATCAGCTTTCTGTTAATATGTGAAATAAAAATGAAACACTGAAAGGATAATAATTTCAAATGTTTGATAGTAAATAATTTTAATATTAACCATATTGATGCATAGCTTAGATTTTTAGCTATTCTTTGATATATACAATTCTTCTCAATTACTCTTTGGTAACAAGGTGTGAGGGTTTTTAGTTTACATAATTTTGCTCAAGTGGATACTGGTTTTTACCCTAGTCTGTTAGAAACAATCCTAGATGAAATTAGGTTACCTCACTTAAGACTTCATTTTCAACAAAGAACCATAGACATCTGGTGACATCCAATTAATGAAGGAATATATTATTAGGGTTGTATTAAATAAAAAGTTCAACTAGGGATAAATCTTTTTAATAGACAGTGATGAATTTTACAAAAAATACTGTAAATAGTGTTACTTTGTACCCCCTTTTCATACACTTTAGTCTGTAAATCAGTATACAGGATTGATAATAGGGTAAAGTCTTTGGTGTTCTGCAGCATAATCTCTCTGGAAAAGGTTTCCACCATAAAATAGTTTTTTTTATTCATTTTCTTCTTGGACCAATCTTACCCAGGGTATGAGGTAACTTTGGGCCTCCTGTCTTTAATGCATAATTCAATAGTTTTAGTACTGGTTGACTAACTTTGGTCAAAAAATTTGCATTTTAAAAATTGTTTTGACTACAAAGAATAAAGAAAAACTGGTGAGAAATCAATTAGTTATTATGTAGACTGTTTAATAGGCACCAGTTTAGTACTTTCTAGGGGTTAAATGGGACAGTTCCAGCTTTTCAAAATCCCAATATCACATTTGCTGCTCCATTATCTTCATCAAGATCACCCAAAAGCTCCTTCAACAGCCTCAGAAAATCACCTTTGGGAGGGCCTGTGCTTCTGGAGCCTTTACCTGATTTGAACCTAAGCAGTATCTTTTGCCAAGCTATTTTCTTTGGATGAAAGTAGGCAGCATCAAGTGGGGTGTTAAGTGGCTCAATTTGGCTTGCAGTAAGACATAACAAATGTTGTGTTTTTTGCACATTTTGAGAACAGACACACTGATATGTGATGACAAGTTATCAGAAATGATTACTTTCTTTCTATTCTTTTTCTTCAGTGTGGAAAGCAATATATATTTTCAAAAAAGTTTTCACAGCAAATTGCATCAAATCATCCCAATTTTGACCTGTTGTATTTGTGTACCTTTGGGGCCATTCTCTGTCCATGTTTACAATAGGCCTTCACTTTTGAATACAAAATTAATGGGATCATCTCCCCAGCCACATTTCCACACATCATGAGTGAAATTTACATTTTTGAAGTATTGATGACTCTTTAGATATTTGCCATTATCTGGATATTATCCACCTTTTATGAGAATTTGTTTTGATCCTGTATCATCTGTACAATTTGTCTTGTCAAAGTTATAAACATTCTCAGGTTCAACACCCTCAAATTCTTCCTTCAAATAGTTGAAATACTCAGTGATGGTATGAGGCCCTACCTCTGCTCTTTTTCTTTTGATGTTACTGGCCAATCTTTCACTTAAAACTGTAGAGCCTATGTCTCTTAAGGAAGCTTCTTGTCAATTCTATTCCTGGGGTATTTCCATGAAACTATTTGGCAATTCTACCATGTGTATTTTTTCTTTTCCCTGTTTAGCACATCAGGCCTACCAATGTCTTTTGGGTGTTTTTTTCCCAGTTTGTTTATGAGGGTACTTAAAGGGATTCTATACTTCTCAGCAACAGTTCTTTGGGTCAATTTTCCATTCTTAATCTCTCTCAAAGCATCCTCAACAATCTTTGGTGTATAGTTGATGTAAGTCCTGCTCCCAGCTGTCTCCTTGGATTTTTTGGCATCTTAAAACTTATTCACCTCAAAAGAAGGCATATAAGTTGATTAGTACAAAACCATCTGTGGACCAGTATTACCTCACTTTACTTGTGAAAAGTGTCAGTTTTTAGGCTCTAGACCATGAGAGACCTAAATCTTGGTTGTTTTTCAAAACTTTCTCAGTGCTCATGGCTAAGGTCCACGGCAAATAGCTTATTTAAAGAAAAGAAATCTACCAGCTTATCTATAAGTGTAACTATGGTGTACACTTGGGTGGTGGTATGAAAAACGTAAAAATTGCAATTTTCATTTTTTATTTAACAAACAAACTAATCTTCTAATGTCAGCTGGTTCAGGAATTCTTCACAATAATCACATATGCAGAAAAAACAAATCAACAATGGTAGTCTACTAGATATTTTAGTCACACATGCAGTGACCAGCATCAGTAGTAATACTAAAATAAAACAATTAAAAACATTATTTTATATACAAAATAAAATAACCACATATTGTCTAATAACCTTATTTTTTAAAAGCAAAACAGGAAGCAGGTCTCTTTGACCTCCTGATTCAGATTGTATTATGAACCATCAGGTGAGTAGGTTGCATTGTTGGAAAAGCAACCATGATGCAGTACTTAAAAATAGTATAAAATAAGAAACCTAATGGTACTGCTTTTATCTGTTAGGGCAAAGATCAAGTTGAGGGGCTTCTTCTATATTGTGGAGGGTGGTTGAGTTAGGTGACTGAAACCTCTAGGAATGAATTCAGGACACTAAAATATATCCTGAGATGATATTATCAAGTTAGACTACTATCTCTGGTCTCCCTATTTCTAGTGCCTAGAAGATTGCATAGTTGACAGGTAGGTTATATACCTGTCTAAGATGTGTCAAAAATATTAAGTTCTAATTTTGGTTTAGTCTCTTTATCATTGAATCTAGTTTCTGACAATGCAATTCCCATTATGTCAGTTGGATTTTAGACCATGTCAAGGCCTTTTCCTAAATTTAAGAAATTTCAACCCTTTTACATAAGGATTAAGCAAACATATAGCCTAAGCCTCAAAATCACTTCCCTTCTGTCCCATTTGAGCAGTATATCTATTTCTCAATGTTTCACTGTTATAACAAAAAAGTTGCAAAAGGCCATCAAAGGTTGTTGTCTTTGGAAGGGGAAGGGTGAGCATAGTTACTTCATCACGTTTATCCAGGGGACCATCAGGGCTTGACCTGTTCCTAAGAGCTCCACCTAGTTTTACTGCTTTCCTTGATAGACAAAAGCTCATCTTCTGGTATTTTACCATCTACCCTAAGAAGGCCCAGCCCAGTCATGACCATCAACCAATCTGCCAAACTATCTACATTGTATCCAAGACTAGGAACCTACTGTCCATGTTTATGAGAGATATATTTTGATTAAAATATTAGTCTAAGGTTAGACACTGCATAGTACTAGGGGTATTACTTTCTAATGGTTGCATACAACACACCAAATGAAGAAATATATTATTTAATGCTATATCTATGACTGTCAAGGGGGAGGAGATGGGGGGGATGTGGTGTATAAAAGATTAGCAAATATTATATTTGGAAAGAGGGTCAACAGGGAATGAAATGGTACTACTTTATTTTTTTTTACTGTAGTGTTTCTTCCATAGGAACTGCTCTGTTAGACTGTTACCATGTATTTCTTTTTGTTTTTCATTGCTTTAATCATCATATTTCTTCAATAATGGGGTATTTGTATTTTAAAACTGGCAACAGCATCATGTCAATACAAAAGAATTAAGATGAGTTGGATATAGGCTGAAAATGTTTGTTTAAAAATATTGACAAAAATAGAAGAAAATATAAAAATCTGATTGATCAAAACTTGCTATATATAATCAAGTGAGAATTTAATTATTACAATGTTGTCTTGTAGTTTTGCATATGGACAGGGCTATATCTGCCATCATTTGGATGTGCTAGGGCACCTTTTCATAGTAGCAACCATTATATTTGGCAAGTATGCTGATTAGATATTTAAATGGTAGGTTTGGGTAAGAGCCCTAGCATTTGGATGGTGTCTGATCTCAGATAAATAATGATTTGAATGTCAAAGATTGGGCAGCAATTTCAAAGATTAGTCACAAATTTAAAACATGTGTCAATGATTAGGCTCTGCTATTGCCTGTCAGTGAATTTAAAATAGTTAGTAGTATCTATGGATAAATGTTAAAGCTAATCACATAGGCTATTTATTAAGAAAATTTGGACAAATTCAATAATAAAACAATCTAATGTCTAGATGACATTATAGAGGTTTTGCAGTGATTTGAGTGTTGCAGTGATTTGACAATTAACTGTCGGTTTACTCGGTATATTACCCTACTACTTTTGGTATTATTGTGTTTTCTTCAGAAGAGGTGGTGGTGTAAGTAGGAAGGCCCCAATAGATACTGGGCTTACATAATTTATGCATGTTTTTGTTCTGTTTGTTGATGGTTGTTTGATGATTATGAGTGTTGGTCAGTTTGTTTTTGTTGTTTTCTTGGATGTAGACGTAAGTCCAACAAAAACTGCTGGATGTTTCTTGGATGTAGACATAAGTTTAACAACAATTGCTGGATGTAGACATAAGCCCAACAACAATTGCTGGATGTTTCTTGGATGTAGACATAAGTCCAACAACAATTGTTGGATGTTTCTTGGATGTAGACATAAGTTCAACAACATTTGCTGGATAATTGATTCTAACGGGACAAGATTACGTGTCTTTTTCAAGGTCAATCAGGGGATGTTTCTAAGCGTATTGATCCACTAAGGGGACAGGATTTCTGGGAAATTGATTTGCATAATCGACGGGGAATTCTAATGTATCATAAGGGGATAAAGAAACAATATGGCTTCTACTTTAGTGTCAGAGATAAAATAATATTCTATTTTTAAATAGGGCTTCTCTGGTCTTTATTGTCAGAGGTAAGTTAATATTCTTTCGAAACCTTAATAGTGTAACTAGGAACACCTTAGATTTTTTTTTTAAGAAGTTCAAATGAGGTACAGGTGTTTAACGCGGGAAATGGTTTCCTGGGAATTTCAAATGTGACAGCACAGGGATGCTGAAACCAAGGAACACGCAGGAATTACTTTTAGGGGATTATTTTGGTGAAAACAAATTAATCAACATTTTAGGGATTATTTGGGCAAAACAGTTTGAGACATTTTAGAGGATGATTTGAGGTGAAACTCTGTGGTCGTTATAATACACAAGTTCCAGTTGAACAGTGTTGTAAGTTCCCCTGCCCAACCCCCAAGGCTCCCGCTCCACACAACTTTTTACCCCCCCCCCCCCCATTTTTTGCCCCCCCCCCCCATTTTTTAAAACTTTTTTTTTTGCACGCTTGAGACACAGAAGGGCCCCCTCCCCGGGCCCCCAAAGGGACCCCCCCCTCCTCCCCCCAAATTTTTGGCCCCCCTCCCCCCCTATTTTTTTTTAACATTGTATTTTTATCATATTTTTTAGTTTAGAGTTAAAGTTTAGTTTTAGTTGTGTTTTAGAGTTTTGAGTTTTAGCTTAGAGTCTTAGCTTAGAGTTTTAGTTAGAGTTATAGTTTAGTTTAGTTTTAGTTTTAGTTAAGAGTTTTAGTTCAGAGTTGTTGTTTAGTTTTAGATAAGAGTTTTAGTTTAGAGTTTTAGTTTGGTACTAGCTTAAAGTTTTAGTTAGAGTTATAGTTTAGTCTAGTTGTAGTTCACAGTCTAGAGTTTCAGGTTAGACTCAGCACTTAGAGTTTTAGCAAGAGTTATATTCTATTTTAGTTTTAGTTAAGTGTTTTTTTGGACATGTAGTTTGGTTTTAGCTAAGAGTTTTGATTTAGAGTTTTAGCCTAGAGTCTTAGCTTAGAGTTTTTCGATGCACTTTTAGTTTAGTTTAGCATTAGCTAAGAGTTTTAGTTTAGAGTTGTTTTGTAGTTTAGTTTTAGTTAAGAGTTTTAGTTTAGAGTTTTAGCTTAGAGTCATATCTTAGAGTTTTAGTTAGAGTTATAGTTTAGTTTAGTTTTAGCTAAGAGATTTAGTTTAGAGTTGTAGTTTAGTTTTAGTTAAGAGTTTTAGTTTAGAGTCATAGCTTAGAGTTTTAGTTAGAATTATAGTTTAGTTTAGTTTTAGTTAAGAGTTTTAGTTTAGAGTTTAGAGTTTTAGCTTAGAGTCATATATTTAGTTTGAGTTTTAGTTAAAGTTATAGTTTGGTTTAGTTTTAGTTAAGAGTTTTAGGTTAGAGTTTTAGTTAGAGTTAGAGTTGTAGTTTAGTTTTAGGTAAGAGTTTTAGTTTAGAGGTTAGAGTTTTAGCTTAGAGTCTTATCGTAGAGTTTTAGTTAGAGTTATACTTTAGTTTAGTTTTAGTTAAGAGTTTTAGTTTAGATGTGTAGTTTAGTTTTAGTTAGGAGTTTTAGTTTAGAGTTTTGGAGTTTTAGTTTAGGGTTTCAGCTTAGAGTTTTAGTTAGAGCTATAGTTTAGTTAATTTTTGTTTAGAGTTGTAGTTTAGCGTTAGTTAGAGTTATAGTTTAGTTTAGCTTTAGCTAAGAGTTATAGTTTAGAGTTTTAGTTTAGAGTCTTAGCTTAGGGTTATAGTTTAGTTTAGAGCTTTAGTTTAGAGTTGTTGTTTAATTTTAGTTAAGAGTTATAGTTTAGAGTTTTAGTTTGGTATTAGCTTACAGTTTTAGTTAGAGTTATAGTAGTTAAGAGTTTTAGTTTAGAGTTTTAATTTAGAGTCTTAGCTTAGAGTTTTAGTTAGAGTTATAGTTTAGTTTAGTTTTAGTTAAGAGTTTTTTTATTTTTTATTTAGAGTTTAGAGTTTTTTAGTTTAGAGTTTAGAGTTTTAGTCTAGAGTCTTAGCTTAGAGTTTTAGTTAGTTATAGATTAGTTTAGTTTTAGCCTACAGTCTTAGCTTAGAGTTTTTCGTTACACTTTTAGTTTAGTTTAGTGTTAGTTTACTTTTAGTTACGCACTCTTGCGTAACCTAGCCTAAATTAACCTTAAAAATGAATAAAACCCACTCTAAGTTAAGACGCTAAACTAAAACTCCAAACTCTAAACTAAAACTCTTAACTAAACTAGAACTCTAAGCTAAAACTCCTAACTAAAACTAAACTAAAACTATAAAGTTACGCACTCGTGCGTAACCTAGCCTAAATTAACCTTAAAAATGAATAAAACCCACTCTAAGTTAAGACGCTAAAAAATAAAAACTCCAAACTCTAAACTAAAACTCCTTAACTAAACTAGAACTCTAAACTAAAACTCCTAACTAAAACTAAACTAAAACTATAACTCTAACTAAAACTCTAAGCTGAAATTCTAAACTAAAATTTTTAACTAAAACTAAACTACAACTCTAAACTAAAACTCTTAACTGAAACTAAACTACAAGTCTAAACTAAAACTCTTAGACGAAAACTAAACTAAACTATAACTCTGAATTAAAACTAAACTATAACTCTAACTAAAACTCTAAGCTAGGACTCGAAACTAAAACTCCAATCTCTAAACTAAAACTTTTAACTAGAAATAAACTAAAACTTAACTCTAACTAAAACTCTAAGTTAAGACGCTAAACTAAAACTGTAAACTCTAAGGTAAAACCCTAAACTAAAACTCTTAACTAGAAATAAACTAAACTATACCTCTAACCAAAACTCTAAACTAAGACTCTAAACTCTAAACTAAAACTCTTATCTAAAACTAAATAACAACTCTAAACTAAAACTCTTAACTAAAACTAAACTAAACTAACTCTAACTCTAACTAATACTCTAAACTCTAAGCTAAAACTCTAAACTCTAAACTAAACTCTTAACTAAAACTAAACTAAACTATAACTCTAACTAAAACTCTCAGCTAAGACTCTAAACTAAAACTCTAAAACTCTAAACTAAAACTCTTAACTAAAACTAAAATACAAGTCTAAACTAAAACTCTTAACTGAAACTAAACTATAACTCTAACTAAAACTCTAATCTAAGATTCTAAGCTAATATTCTAAACTCTAAACTAAAACTCTTAACTAAAACTAAACTACAACTCTAAACTAAAACTCTTAACTAAAACTAAACTAAACTATAACTCTAACTAAAACTCTAAGCTAACACTCTAAATTAAAACTCTAGACTCTAAACTAAAACTAAACTATAACTCTAACTAAAACTAAAACTCTAAACTAAAATTCTTACCTAAAACTAAACTAAACTATAACTCTAACTAAAAATATAAGCTAAGACTCTAAACTAAAACTCTGAATTAAAACCAAATTGAACTATAACTCTAACTAAAACTCTAAGCTAAGACTCAAAACTAAAACTCTTAACTAAACTAAAAGTTTAACTCTAACTAAAACTCTAAAGTAAAACTATAAACTAAAGCTATAAACTAAACTAAAACTCTTAGTAAAAGTAAACTAGAGATCTAAACTAAAGCTCCCAAGTAAATCTAAACTAAACAATAACTCTAACTGAAACTCTAAGCTAAGACTCTAAACTAAAACTCTAAATTCTCAACTAAAACTAAACTAAACTATAAATATAACTAAAACTCTAAGCTAAGACTCTAAACTAAAACTCAAAGCGAAGACTCTAACTTAAAACTCTAGACTCCAAACTAAAACTAAACTAAAGTATAACTCTAACAAAAACTGTAGGCTAAGGCTCCAAACTAAAACTTCTAACTAAAATTAAACTATAACTCTAAACTAAAATTAACTAAACTATAGCTCTAACTAAAACTCTAAGCTAAAACCCTAAACTAAAACTCTAAACTCTAAACTAAAACTCTTTACTAAAAATAAGCTACACCTCTAAACTAAAACTAAACTATAACTCTAACTAAAACTCTATGATAAGACTCTTAGCTAAAACTCTAACCTCTAAACTAAAACTCTTACCTAAACAAACTAAAATATAAACTTTAAACTAAAACTAAACTATAACTCTAAACTAAAACTCTTAACTAAAACTAAACTAAACTATAACTCTAACTAAAAACTCTAAGCTAAGACCCTATGCTAAAACTCTAAACTGAAACTCTTAACTAAAACTAAACTACAACTCTAAGCTAAAACTTTTAACTAAAACTAAACTAAACTATAACTCATGCTAAAAATCTAAGCTAAGTCTCTGAACTGAAACTCTAAACTATAACTCTTAGCTAAAACTAAACTACAACTCTAAACTAAATTAACTTAACTATAGCTCTAACTAAAACTCTAAGCTAAAACACTAAACTAAAACTCTAAACTCTAAACTAAAACTCTTAACTAAAACTAAACTACAACTCTAAACTAAAATTCTTAGCTAAAACTAAACTACACTATAACTCTAACTAAAACTCTAAGATATGACTCTAAGCTAAAACTCTAAACTCTAAACTAAAACTCTTAATTAAAACTAAACTACAACTCTAAATTGAAAAAAACTAAACACTAAACTAACACTAAACTAAACTAAAAGTGTAACGAAAAACTCTAAGCTAAGACTCTAGGCTAAAACTAAAAAATCTATAACTAACTAAAACTCTAAGCTAAGACTCTAAACTAAAACTCTAAACTCTTAACTAAAACTAAACTATAATTCTAACTATAACTCTAAGCCAAGACTCTAAACTAAAAATCTAAACTAAAACTCTTAACTACTATAACTCTAACTAAAACTGTAAGCTAATACCAAACTAAAAATCTAAACTAAAACTCTTAACTAAAACTAAACAACAACTCTAAACTAAACTATAACTCTAACTAAAATTCTAAGCTAAGACTCTAAACTAAAACACTAAACTCTAAACTATAACTCTTAGGTAAAACTAAACTAAACTATAACTCTAACTAAAACTAAACTACAACTCTAAACTCTAAACTAAAACTCCTAATTAAAACTAAACTACAACTCTAAACTACAACTCCTAACTCCTAACTAAAACTAAACTAAAACTATAACTCTAACTAAAACTCTAAGCTGAAACTCTAAACTAAAACTTTTAACTAAAACTAAACTACAACTCTAAACTAAAACTCTTAACTAAAAACTAAACTACAGTCTAAACTAAAACTCTTAGACGAAAAAACTAAACTAAACTATAACTCTGAATTAAAAACTAAACTATAACTCTAACTAAAACTCTAAGCTAGGACTCGAAACTAAAACTCCAATCTCTAAACTAAAATTCTTAACTAGAAATAAACTAAAACTATAACTCTAACTAAAACTCTAAGTTAAGACGCTAACTAAAACTCTAAACTCTAAGGTAAAACCCTAAACTAAAAACTCTTAACTAGAAATAAACTAAACTATACCTCTAACTAAAACTGTAAGCTAATACCAAACTAAAATCTAAACTAAAACTCTTAACTAAAACTAAACAACAACTCTAAACTAAACTATAACTCTAACTAAAATTCTAAGCTAAGACTCTAAACTAAAACACTAAACTCTAAACTATAACTCTTAGGTAAAACTAAACTAAACTATAACTCTAACTAAAACTAGACT
Organism: Artemia sinica; assembly: GCA_027921565.1. NCBI lineage: Eukaryota > Metazoa > Arthropoda > Branchiopoda > Anostraca > Artemiidae > Artemia > Artemia sinica. The sequence goes on from CM051270.1 coordinate 36,109,617, forward strand.
ACAACTCTAAACTAAAATTAACTAAACTATAGCTCTAACTAAAACTCTAAAGCTAAAACCCTAAACTAAAACTCTAAACTACAACTCCTAACTAAAACTAAACTAAAACTATAACTCTAACTAAAACTCTAAGCTGGAACTCTAAACTAAAACTTTTTACTAAAACTAAACTACAACTCTAAACTAAAACTCTTAACTAAAACTAAACTACAGTCCAAACTAAAACTCTTAGACGAAAACTAAACTAAACTATAACTCTGAATTAAAACTAAACTATAACTCTAACTAAAACTCTAAGCTAGGACTCGAAACTAAAACTCCAATCTCTAAACTAAAACTCTTAACTAGAAATAAACTAAAACTATAACTCTAACTAAAACTCTAAGTTAAGACGCTAAACTAAAACTCTAAACTCAAAGGTAAAACCCTAAACTAAAACTCTTAACTAGAAATAAACTAAACTATACCTCTAACTAAAACTCTAAGCTAAGACTCTAAACTAAAACTCTAAACTAAAACTCTTACCTAAAACTAAACAACAACTCTAAACTAAATCTCTTAACTAAAACTAAACTAAACTATAACTCTAACTAAAACTCTAAGCTAAGATTCTAAGCTAATACTCTAAACTCTAAATTAAAACTCTTAACTAAAAAAACTAAACTTCAACTCTAAACTAAAATCTTAGCTAAAACAAAACTAAACTATAACTCTAACTAAAACTCTAAGCTACACTCTAAATTAAAACTCTAAACTAAAACTCTTAACTAAAACTAAACTACAACTCTAAACTAAATTATAAACTATAACTAAATAAACTATAATTATAACTAAAATCTAAGCTAAGACTCTAAACTAAAACTTTAAACTAAAATTCTTAACTAAAACTAAACTACAACTCTAAACTAAAACTCCTAGCTAAAACTTAACTAAACTATAACTCTAACTAAAACTCTAAGATATGACTCTAAGCTAAAACTCTAAACTCTAAACTAGAACTTTTAACTAAAACTAAACTACAACTCTAAACTAAAACTCTTAACTAAAACTAAAGTGCAACTCTAAACTAAAACTCTTAACTAATACTAAACTAAACTAAAAGTGCAACGAAAAACCCTAAGCTAAGACTCTAGGCTAAAACTCTAAACTAGAACTCTTAGCTAAAACTAAACTACATGTCCTAAAAAAAACACTTAACTAAAACTAAAATAAAATATGACTCTAACTAAAACTCTATGTGCTGAGAGTCTAACTTGAAACTCTAGACTCTGAACTACAACTGAACTAAACTATAACTCTAAAAAAACTCAAAGATATTACTCTAAGCTAAAAACTCTAAACTAAAACTAAAAAACTAAAACTCTAAGCTAAAACTCTTAATTAAAACTAAACTAAACTATAATTCTAACTAAAAATCTAAGCTAAGACTCTAAACTAAAACTCTAAACTCTAAACTAAGCTATTTGCCACACTGATCCTAAAGTCTGGAACACACTGGACTCTTCTCAAATTTTGAAAAAAATATAATAGCTTCTAAAAGAAATTTCAAGAAAAACTCATTTGTCGTATTTTTGGGTATGTGTGTTATACTTATTAATTTTAATTAGTGTTGCATTCGATTTTGATTTTGGCACTTGCAAAATACAAATATTATGTTGTTAAACATTGGGATAAATAAATACCTCTAATGTCTATCTATAACTAATCTCTCATTATCAAAGATTAACATCGATTCTTGATTTACTTAATGATTAAATTTGTTAGTGAACTTATGATTAAACTATCCTTTCCCTACCTCATCAACCTACACCTTGTTGAAATCAGAATTATGTAAAGATTGATGATTTAAGTAATTGAGGAGCCACAGGTGGGCTCCAATTTCTCTTTTCTCCTACCTTATGGATGGAGACGCGTTACACCTCCTGTCAATTTGGATTGTTTAGATAAGTCAATGATGTAGATCAAGTTGACATGGAAAATGATTCTAGAGATGATGTTGTGGTGTATTTAGATGGAAGAGTGCTTGTAGTTGGTACTCAAAATGGAATTTTATAGGGATCTAGATGATGATCTTGTATATGGAGTAGGAAGTGATGAGTGTGACCCTTCACTCTCATCAGTACCCGAAGGGATGGGAAACATGCTACCTGTATGACCTTGGATACTCTTTCAATTTAGATTCTCTTTCGAGATAGTTTTTACTATAGGCTAGAAAGCAAATTTTACTGTCTGCTGCTCTGACAGGAAGAATATCAGCAATACAAAAAACTTTGATTAGTTCATATTAAGCCACTGGCAGTTCTTGAAGATGATCATTAGTATCCGTGAAATTATCTGACCTCTTTTCCCCCTGGAGCAAAAACTGCTTGGTAATTCCAGGTTCATATTCTTAGTACTAAGGACATCGAACTAAAAACATTTTTTGTCACCTGGATCCATCTAAGCTCTATTCATACCTGAAAACCGTAATTTCTAAAGATATTTCTTTTGGTTGTTTCAAATTATTAAGGTTTTCGAGGCCATTTCAGTCAGTGTTGCCGTGTTGAACGGTAAAAAAAGCAAAAGCGATTAATCAACTTTGGAAACACTTTCCGTCCGTAAAAATTCCAACATTAACAATCTGTTGACTCCCAAGGAGAACTACACTTACAAAAAGCTACGCCTTCTTCAGCTGTTTGGCGCCATGTGTCTTTAGGTTATTTTTGCTGATTTTTTACCCATGTTTATTTCTTCTTTTTTTTTAACTTGGCGACCTCTATCACCAAAAACTACATTACTGTTTACGAAGGTCTCTTTCACTAAAACTGAATTTCCGATTTTTCCTAGTTATAATGTTCCATTTAACCAGTCCAAAGATTGATCAGGTGGACAACTTCACTTACCTTGGTTGTATTATTAGTAAAGACAGTGGGAGCAGTAAAGATGTTAATAGTAGAATAGCCTAACTCAGGGTGTTTTTTTTCACAGCTAAAAAAAGTTCGTAAGAATAGAAAGATAAGTCTGCAAACCAAGATTAGAATTTTTGAAGCTAAAGTGATGACAGTGGTCAAATATGGCTCTGGAGCATAGGCGCTCCGAAAAGCGGATGAAAATTTGCTAGATGTTTTCCAGAGAAAGTGTCTAAGGATTGCTCGGGCTACCTGGCTGACTGACCGTATTTCAAACAGTAGGCTCTGCGAAAAGTTTGGTACAATCCCTCTTTCTTGGACTGTAATGAGAGAAAGGTTGAGATGGCTAGGGCACGTTCTGTGGATGAAGGATGACAGATTGCCGATTGTCCTTTTCGGCCAACCGTCAAGTGCTAAACGGAAGGAAGGTCGTCCGCGGTTGGGGTGCGAGGATGTCATAAAGAAAGGTTTAAAGGAACTGGGAACTTCCTGGGAGGGTGTAAAGAGGGAGGCTTTGAATAGATTGGGATGGAGTAGGAGCATGCGTAGCTGTGTTGGCCTCAGGTGGCTTGGTGCTGCGGTGAGTTGTTAGCAGTAGTAGTAACAATCAGATTTCATTTTGACTGTCCTTGGTACTTCAAGAAAAACGTCGTTGTCAGTGTCTGTTTTACCACACAGAGGTGAAAAATGTTTGAGTTACACTGCGCTCATAGAATTGAATGAATTTGTTTGTATACAAGGTTTGGTGTATGCTGAGAGCTGTTAGGTTATCTGTAAACCGTGTTCATGTCTGAAATGTAGGTCATCTACAATCTCCAGGTATTCCTGTTTTATTCTACCTGCAAAAGTTGGGGTCCGATTGCTGGCATCAATTAAGTTTTTCCTAAACATCCAAGGGGTCAAAATTATTTTTGGTGCTTTGTGATTTTCATAACTCTTCTAGATTGTTCCTTCAAATATGAAGAGGATTACCCAGTCGCGGATTCATTCAACTCTGTTTCTTCTATTTAAGATCTATAGTAAATTATATTGCCATTTTGAAAAGCAAGAGGAATGATGATTGTCAAAGCGCAGTTCAGCTAGTCCGTTTGTTGTGGCTTGAATTACGGTGCTTGAATCTTGTTTTAATCATTCGGACAGAGTTATAACCCGTTTTTGCCTTGATATAAGTGTTTTTATGGACATTTATGGCGGTCTAACTTGAACCATAAGCTGTAGCGTATGCACTGGAGCATAGAAGGGTTTTATCAAATAGAGTTAGATTTGTAATTAATTGCTAAACAGGCTCTCAATTGGATAGATGTTGCAAACAAATAATAGAGTTTCCTTTAAAATTTCTAGGTACCACTGCCACCACGGAATTCTTACATGAAAACCCACTGAATTTTGTTTTTAGTTGTACACTGGCACATTTTTTGGGAAAGTTTGAACGAAGGCAGAAGTAAAACTTAAAAATCAAATTGATCTTTTGTTTCATCAACTAAGCTAGACAAAGAAATTTCTGTCAATTTTAATCTGTCCTAAAAAAGGGAACAAAAAAGCGTTTTTGATGAAAACAAAAAGTGAAATTGAAGCTTAAAAGTAACAAAAATTTGTGCATCTGCTTATGCTACATATATATAAAATTATTGCAAATAAACTGCCTGCTGGGATTCCCCTACATTTTGTAGGACTATATAAAATTAGCCCTTTACAGAAAGGGAAAAATAGTACGGCCTTTTTTTTTTTACAGTAGAAACAAAAAACACTTTAGGATGTTTTTATAGTATACCTCTGCAAAATGAGAATAATCCAATGAGCTAACACACATAGATGCCTTGTAAAGATATAACACACAATGACGTTAACAGGCATTGAACAATCAATGCTCTCCAAAAGCTAACACACAAGTATTTGTCCAATTTGAGTGTCATAGCTACTTCTGCCGTTTGACCGTGCCGTTTACCAAAACACTTGGAAAACTATAGGTCTCCCCTCCCCGTTCGTCTGCAAGTCCAGGGGAACTGTCTGTCATGCGTCAATCCTAAAACACGGTAGTCCGCCTGAGACTCAAAGCGGGCAATCCTATTAGGCTTAGGTCACTTGTTCGCCTGTGAGTCCAAGCAAATTCACCCCCCCCCCCCCCTTTTTGCATTCAAGTCCAGTCGACATTGTCCGTCATGAGTCAAACCAACAATGACCATTATCCCTTAGTTCTGTGGCTATCTTCCCTTTCAAACAGTTCGTGGTAACGAACTGTAAGGAGCGACCAGGCTCAATGGTAACCGAAACTCTAGAAAACGGGATATTGATACCAACAGATGCATCAAAAGAATCAGATTTCAATGCTGATTTCAAATATATAAGTTTCATCGAGTTTAGTCGTACCCATCAAAAGTTACGCGCCTGAGAAAATTTGGCTGATTTTCGAAAAAAAAGGGGGAAATACCCCCTAAAACTTATATAACCTTAATGAAATTTACACCATCATATTCAGTGTATCAGAGAACCCTACTGTAGAGGTTTCAAGCTCCTATCTACAAAAATGTGGAATTTTGCATTTTTTTGCCAGAAGAAAGATCACGGATGCGTGTTTATTTGTTTTTTTCCCCAGGGGTGATCGTATCGACCCAGTGGTCCTAGAATATCGTGGGTGATCTCAAAGGAACGGAAATTAAAAGTTCCAGTGCCATTTTTTAAGTGACCAAAAAAATGGAGGGCAACTAGGCCCCCTCCAACGCACATTTTTTTCCCAAAGTCACTCGATCAAAATTTTGAGATAGTCATTTTGTTCAGCATGGTCGAAAATATGATAACTATGTATTTTAGGATGACTTAATTCCCCGAAGTCCCCGGGGGGAGGGCTGAAAGTTATGAACTTTACCCAATGTTAACATATGGTATTGGTTATTGGGAAGCATAAAGATGTTTTCAGGGGGGATTTTTTTCTGGTAGTGGGGGAGGGGAGTGGGTTGGGGGTTATGTGGGAGGATCTTCTCATGAAGGAAGTTTCATGGAGGAATGGACATTGCTATGAAGGGGGCGCCAGATTTCCCAGCATTCTTAAAAAAAGACCAGAAAATTAAATAAAAACAATAAGTTTTTCAACTGAAAGTAAGGAGCAATATCACAACTTAAAACGAACAGAAAATATTACGTATATGATTGGGTTCACCCCCTAGTCAATACCTCGCTCTTTATGCCAAAGATGTTTTAGTACTTTCATAAGAGCTATTTATTCTATTTAACGGCCTTTGTGATTAAGGGTCATTTTTAAAGAATTGGAACAAAATTTGAATTTAGCTTAAAGAGCAAGGTATTGAGTAGGGGACGAACTCCCTAATATACGTATTCAGAATATATGAATATAGAAGTTCGTTACGTAAGTTAATTCGTAAGTTACGTATATTTATTGCTAATAGGAACGTTCGTAAATAAAATTAAGCAAGTTTCGAGAAAGCTATTTAACCAAATAAAAGTAAAATTAATATGAAAATTTTGTTGTAATTATTCATGTACGGTGAGCCAAAGCAAAACCTGTATTAATTCAAAAACGTTCAAAAATTAAGTAAAAAAAAAAGGTTTTTTTTAACTGAAAGTAAGGAACGACGTTTAAACTTAAAACGAACAGAAATTATTCCGTATATGAAAGGGGCTGTCCCCTCCTCAACGCCTCGCTGTTTACGCTAAAGTTTTTTAATGTTTTAAAAAATAAAGTTGTAAGACAGAGTCAAACTTTTTATTTAATTCTCTACCCTAGGATGGATGGATGGATGGATGATAGACTATTTATCAACAAGTGAAAATGACATAATTTTTTATACAATCCATAAAAAAGCTTATGCCAACTTTGCCTCTCACTCAGACTGCCTGTCTTGGCTTTGTCTTCAATTGGCCAATGGCATGATGGCAACACGCAATGCCTCGTAAAATATATAGTACTATTTAGAATTGATATGTTATGACAATTTAGCATAAAAATCAGAAGTGAAGCTGTCTTGGAAGTGTTGCTTTATTAACTTCATGGCTTGTAATTTCCCGTGGAATAGACAGAATTAGACAGAATTATTGATTTCAAGTAGAACTTTAGTGTATTTTTGCAGTTGACAGTTTTATATTACCAGCTGTTGATATTGCTGCTGGCGAGACCAATAAGTTGCTTTACAAATAAGTCTATTATTGTTTATGCTGCTTAATGACTCTTCGGCCGCTAAGAAGTTGTTTTTTTTCACTTGAGTCTTCAACGAATTTAAAATATATTCTGAATGTTATTGATATCATGGCTGGTGAAAGATTGCTGAGAGCCTTATGAATTATACTGTTTATTTTCTGTAGGCTACTTAATGAATTTTTGACTCCTAAAACCCTCCCACCACCTAATATGGCTTCCCTTGTAAAGTGTATAGTAGTATCTTTTTCAGGGTGCTTGGTTTTGACCGTGATTTTGGATCACTCTTGGCCGCTCTTTCCACTATTACCCTAGAAAGTCTAACTATCTCATTCCAGCTTTAATAGTCCTTGCTTTGTACGCTAGTATGTTAAAAGTTTGTTGCTATGACAACCACGAGACTTTCCCGATCTTCTAAAAGGAAAATAGCCTCAGTTTTCCCCAGTTTATGAGTATCGTTCCGGGGTGTTCAACTAAGCTTAATTCTTTATTTCAGATTGAATCTGGAGATGCCATAGTGGCTATAAATGGAAAAGATGTTTCAAACTGTACGGCCAAAGAAGGTAAATACTTCATAGTTCTTTAAATTAATCTTGTATGTTTTTATTGAAATCAACACGATCCGAAAAAGTGTTTTCCAGTTATGACTATGCCCAATTCGGATAAATCCCTTTTCAGTTAAAGCAGTATTTGTGTATATGATATAATATTCTAGTGTTACATTTTTCACGACTTTCTCAAAGAAATTTTTTTGTGTGTGTGTCAGGACTAGAAATTTTCTATGAAGATCTTGTCATCAGCGGGACCTGGACCCACGACCTCCTGCTTATTAGGTAAAGCATATTCCCCGCTGTTGGGCTACTATGGCTTGGCTAACCTGGCACTGACCTATTTGTTACTAATTTTGTTACTAATAAATTGACTGATTTGTTACTAATAATTAATTTTAAAAAATACTGGAAAATTTAAAAAAAGGTAAAGAGCCATATAAACTTAAGAACAGCAGAAATAAGTCCTGTTGTAATTCAAACTTAAAAAGACCATAAATTACTATTAAAGAATAAACGAAACCCAAAAGGAACAAAACTTTAAATACATAACTTTATCAAACATAAAGATAAAAGATACTGAGGTATATGCATGGGCGTAGGCAGCATATTGTCTAGGGGGGGGGGCAGTCGATAATGTGATGGAGGGGGAGATGAAGTTATGTTGGCATGGGCGTACGTAGCTTCTTGCCTAGGGGAGGGGACAGCTGCCCCCTACCCATTATTTATGTATTTCCATAATTGCCTTATATATATAAATGTAAAGGCAGTGTGGCCTATGGAGTTATTAGCCTGAATGAAGGCATTTGTGAGGTCCAAAATATCACATGGATCGAAATATTGATTCTTCTTCTGCAAGTAAAGTGAAGGTCTAGGGGGGGGGGGGCAGCTGACACCCCCCTGTCCTCCCCTCCCTACGCCCATGGGTATATGACAAATAAATCTTAAAACGAGAAAAAATTTAATTGAATATTCCACGTCAAACTTAAGACGATCAGAAAATGCTATAAATAGAAGTTTTTCTGCTGCCCCCTTCCCCCTCCCTTAACCATAATAATTTTAAAGCTTCTTGTGTTATTTGCGTTTATTGAGAACTATATATGTATTTTGTGGATAGTGTGCTTTAATTTTAAAACATCGGCGAAAAATAAAAAATACGTCACGATAATAATCAAGATGACTGGAAAGAACTAATAAAAATAAACTAAACATTTAATATATTAAATAACAAAAACTAGTTCAGCTGAAAGTAAGAAGCAACATTAAAACTCAAAACGAACAGAAGTTATTCTGTTTGTGAAGGGGTTGCCCTCCTCCTCAATACCTTGCTCTTTACGCTATAGTTTTTAGCACTTAAAAAAAAGCTTCCTATTCTAATTAAACGACCCTTGTGTTTCAGGAATCGTTCTTAAAAAATTGGGATTAACAGTCAAACTTTAGCGTAATGGGCAATGTGTTGAGGAGGGGCTAGCCCCTTCATATACGGAATAATTTTTGTTAGTTTTGAGTTTTAATGCTGCTCCTCAATTTCAGCTGAAAAGAATTTTTGTTTTTTATTTAGCATCTGATCGTTTTTCAAATAAAGCTGGCAAATCTGGCTCACCCTCCATGGGAAACATGGGGAACTCTCTTGGGAAACTGCTCCGTAGAACGTTCCTCTCACATAAAATACACCCCCCCCCGGAAAATTCCCACTGAATAATTCCATCCTCGCTGAAAATTCCCCCCTACCCCCGAAAAATCTCTTGGGGACGATTCAGCCTGAAAAATTCTCCTTTGCATACTTTCATTTGAAAAAGACTTTAAATTGTACTCATTTTTTCGATCACTCCTTCCGTGGAATTTTTTCCTGGAACCCGCTGGAAATTTCCCCTGGACAGTTCCTCCTGGACATCTCCACCTGCAAAATTGAGTTGGCAAAGAGAAAGTAAGCCAAATAAAAAGAATTTCGTATAGGAATTCTGTCAAATCCCCCCAGTTTAATTTTTTTCCTGCCCCCCCCCCCCCGACACTTCCCTCCCTTGGAAAATTCTCCCGCGGAAACCGCAGGAGAACTCAATACGATCACAGCTGAAAAAAAAAAAAAAATGTATCCGTGGTCTTTCTTCTGGCAAAAGTGCAAAATTCCATATATTTTGTATATAGGAGCTTGAACCTTCTTCAGTAAGGTTCTCTGATACGTTGAATTTTATGGTGTGATTTTCATTAAGATTCCTTGACTTTTAAGGGAAGTTTCCTCCCTCTTACGAAAATCATGCAAATTTTCTCAGGCTTGTAGCTTTTTATGGGTAACACTGAACTATGGGTAAGCCTTGAATAAATTGGGGTTGAGAACAAGCATTCCCAGTTGCTTGTTTTGGCCCCAGGCGGCTTGGTTTCAGCAATGACTCTTCAGTAGTAATACAAATGACAGTAAATGTACTCTGAAACGTAACTCATTTTTAACAATGACTAACATGACTAAAAACCAATGAATAAAACAATACGCAAAATAAATTATATTATTTATTTGTTCTCTGAATGTTTCATCAACTGGATAGTACCGATAAAACTAGTAAAAAACACAGATACAACAGGATAAACCGGTAAAAAAGACAGATATTGTATACTATATCACATTTTCAACATAATTTTAAAAATTAGGACTGATTAAAACTCAACTAAAGGCTAAGGGAAAACTAATAAGTAGTCTTAACACTAGGTTTTAGAATTAAAAATATAAAAATTTTGGTGGGGGAGAGGAGGAGCAAAATTTTTCCTTTCCCATACACATAACGAACATAAAAATTAATTATTTTCCAAAATCTAAAAAAGGAGGGCATTTTTTTAAAGCAAATACAAAAAAGAGAACATTTTCAAATGTTGGGGTAGTGAGTAAAACCACCACACCCTGTCGTCTTGATTAGTGCCCCTGTATCAGCGGTTCAAAGATTTAAACACATTCTCCAACTAAATCCAAGTTAGAGAAACCGATTTTTTACGTATCAGGCAAGGGTCCTTTGGCATAGGCTACCTTATAATTTAATTTTAGCTATTTTAACTTAACATTGAATTTATTCAGTTTTTTAAGTATGTAATAATAGACTTATTATGCTCACATCCCAAATGTTCACAATGAAGCTCTCCTCCTGCTGTTAGGGGTAGATAGGGGTGGGGTTTATAGTTGAACACTGAATGGATGGTTGATTATACATGAAACTAATACCTCAATCCCACAAATATTGATACTCATGAAAGTTTTGTATAAGTAGCCTATCAATTGCAAAGACAAGGCTTTTGCGTTATGGGTCCCAATAGATAAACTTTCATTGTAGAGATAGAGAGAGGTATACAGGAAAAAATTGATAGAGGATATTAAAAAAAAGAAGCACATAATATTCAAAACTTTACTCCTTTATAGAGCTTATTAGTTAGTCCAAGGTGTTTCTCAGGAAATGTCCCACCTTGTGTTTTGGTTCTGTAGCACATACGCTAAAGGATAAATTTCTTCAGAAAAATATTTTTTCTTTCCAAGACAATTGCTGCCATGGAAACTTTATCACAATGTTTAGGTTGCTATAGCAGGAGGGGGGGGGGTAGCACTTGTGTATAGTTCTTTTATAAGACACGGTTTCTTTATGTTAAGAAAAGTGATGTAAAAATTTATATTGCCATGACTCATGTTTTAAATAGAACTTAGAGGAAACGGTTGGCTGGGAAACGAGGTCGCTGTATACGAGAGGAATTATTTGAGAGAAAGCTTCACGAAGTTAAAGTATCTCGTTAATTGTATAAACATAAAAGGATCCGGGTAGGAAAAAGAGGGGCCCCCGCTTAGGGGCCCTTCTCTCTCTTGGTAGTTAATTACATCCCTTAACTGTCTTGAAAATCCTCTTGAACAATTGTTTGATTCGCCAAATTTTTTCGTTATTTTTTACCGATGACACCAGCTAAACTAGGTTAGTAGAAACCCAGACAATACTTCCGGGAAACTTTCTTATTTCCTAGATTTCCCGCTAGGTGGCGTTGGGGTCGCGAGTCTTTTGGGGCCTGTTCAAGGGGCCCTTTATCACACTTTCAGGAGTTCCCCGCTACTTGGTTTACGCATTAATATCAACGTTTTTACGGGATGCGTGTTTGAGCGCCTCAAGACATCGTGGAATTCCCGCAACATGACATTTTTCTTATATATTTAGTATCTTCTAAGGGAGGCTAAACTTTTGTATCTAAAGGGAATAACTGACAGACTGCCACCTCTTGTTTATGGATTAGGAATGTTCTATTTCTACACCCCACACAGACTCCCAACTGTTGTTTACGAGCTCAAATATTGAATATTCCAAAACACCTCCAATAGACTATCACCTATTTTTTACGACCCCACGGATTGAATATTGTAGTAATGACACGGATTGAATATTGTAGTAATAGTAGTAATAATGTTCACTTGCACTTTATTTTTCATCAATTCATCCTTATGCTCATTAGTGATATTGTCTACCAATGCCCTTTTTATTTTGCCTATGGTTTCACTGTCTATTATCACATTATTTTTACACAGGTAACAGATTTGGCATGTAGACAAGATATGGTTAATGACATTGCTGCAGCAGTATGCCTGTCTTCTTTTTCTCTTCTTTACAATGCTAATACCAGAACGGTTGTGATAGGATCTATCAATAGTAACGTGTTATCACCATCATTAGCAAGAAATTTCCCCCCATCATGAACGATTATTTTATGTTTGCATTTTCTTTGAGCACTAACTTCTCTGGAAATAATACTCTACCATATCCTCCATTACTAATGTTGAATGGTTTTGGTAGTCCAAAGAAATTTAGCTCCTCGCTGTCATGACAACGCACGCACACATTTCCAATAAGATCCCCATTAATGCTTGTTTCTTAGTTCAAGTATTCTCCTTGTCAGCATTCAACGCAACGGTGATTTTATCGTGTGCACACACTTTCGTCGAATATTTCATTTTTTCTTTAAAAAAATATGATATAGGTGGTTATCCTTCCAATGTACGAAAATTACTGATTTAATAAACACAATAAACTAGGTAGTGTCGATAAGCAGCCATAGAGTACCACTGGGACAGCCGCGATGTATCGGTGAGCAGCCAAAGAGTACCACTGGTACAGCCGCAAGCATATTTCATGTCATTTTAAGATATGTAAAAAAAAGTTGAGTCCAAAAATTCCAAGTCAGAAAAAAAAGAAAAGTGCTACTACAAACATCATTTTTCAAAGGCAGCGCGCTAGCGCTGCCTAAGTAGAGAACGATGTGGCCACAGTGTGTATTTTTTTCTTCTTTCTTCGACAGGCACTTCGTATCGAAGGATTTGTCGTAGAAACTTCGAAAAGGGCTCATTCGATTGGAAATTGGGGTGACTAGTGCTCTTTTTAATAGTCGGAAGTGATTGGAGGGCAACTGCCCCCCCCCCCTCGACGCCCATCATTCCCCCAAACACATCTAATCAAAATTTTGAGATAGCCATTTTGTTCAGCGTAGTTGATTTCCAGATAGAAAATATCTTTTTGAGGAGGACACTCCCCCACAACCCTCGGGGCAAGGACTTTAAGTTTAGCCCTGAGGGCATATAATAACAATGTTGGCACAATGTACCATATATTATTTTTTAACTTTGGAGCAGGGCACTTCATATGGAAGGGGTCGTCGGAGAGACTTCAAAAGGGGCTCATTCGATTGGAAATCGAGAGTTCTAGGGCCCTTTTTAATAATCGAAAGTGATTGGAGGGCAACTAGCCCCCTACGCCCATCATTCCCCCAACACATCCAATCAAAATTTCGAGATAGCCATTTTGTTCAGTGTAGTTGATTTCCAGATAGAAAATGTGTTTTTGAGGAAGACACTCCCCCACAACCCTCAGGGCAAGGGTTTTAAGTTATGCCCTGGGGGCATATAAGGTTTTTTATAGAAGGCGTTGTCGTAGAAACTTCAAAACAGGCTCATTCGATTGGAAATTCAAAGGGCTAGTACCCTTTTTAATAGTCGAAAGTGATTGGAGGGCAACTAGCCCCCCCCCCCACGCCCATCATTCCCCCAAACACATCCAATCAAAATTTTGAGGTAGCCATTTTGTTCGGCGTAGTTGATTTCCAGATAGAAGATATGTTTTTGAGAAGGACACTCCCCCACAACCCTCAGGGGAAGGGTTTTAAGTTATGCCCTGGAGGCATATAAGGTTTTTATATAAGGCGTTGTCGTTGAAACTTCAAAAAGGCTCATTCGATTGGAAATTCAAAGGGCTAGTGCCCTTTTAATAGTCGAAAGTGATTGGAAGGGCAACTAGCAACCCACGCCCATTATTCCCCCAAACACATCCAATCAAAATTTTGAGATAACCATTTTGTTCAGCGTAGTTGATTTCCACATAGAAAATATGTTTTTGAGGAGGACAATTCCCCACTACCCTCGGGGCAAGGGTTTTAAATTATGCCCTGGGGGTATATAAGGTTTTTATAGAAGGCGTTGTCGTAGAAACTTCAAAAAAGGCTCATTCGATTGGAAATTCAAAGGGCTAGTGCCCTTTTTAATAGTCGAAAGTGATTGGAGGGCAACTAGCCCCCTCCCAACGCGCATCATTTCCCCAAACACATCCAATCAAAATTTTAAGATAGTCATTTTGTTCAGCGTAGTTGATTTCCAGATAGAAAATATGTTTTTGAAGAGGACACTCCCCCACGAGCCCTCAGGGCAAGGGTTTTAAGTTATATCCTGGGAGCATATAAGGCTTTTAAAGAAGGGGTTGTCGTAGAAACTTCAAAAAAAGCTCATTCGATTGGAAATTTAAAGGGCTAGTGCCCTTTTTAATAGTCGAAAGTGATTGGAAGGCAACTAGCCCCCTTCTCACGCCCATCATTTCCCCAAACACATCCAATAAAAATTTTTGAGATAGCCATTTTGTTCAGCTTAGTTGATTTCCACATAGAAAATATATTTTTGAGGAGGACACTCCCCACAACTCTCAGGGCAAGGATTATAAGTTATGCCCTTAGGGCATATAAGGTTTTTTATTGAAATATTTGTCGTAGAAACTTGAAAAAGGGCTCTTTCGATTTGAAATTCAAAGGGTTAGTACCCTTTTTAATAGTCGAAAGTGATTTGAGGGCAACTAACTCCCATCTCACGCCCACTTTTCCCAAAGACATCCAATCAAAATTTTTAGATACCCATTTTATTCAACTTAGTTGAAAGTTTTGGAAATTAGGTCTTTAAGGATGACTACCCCTCCCCCACAGCCCTCAGGCTGGGGTTGTAAGTTATGCCCTGGGGCATATAAAGTTTTTATTGAAAGTTTTGTCGTAGAAACTTCAAAAGGGCTCATTCAATTGGAAATTGAAAGGGCTAGTGCCTTTTTTAATAATTGAAAGGGATTGGATAGCGACTAACGCCCCCCTCTTACGCCCAACATTTTCAAAACACATCCAATCAAAATTTTGAGATATTATTTTGTTCAACGTAGATGAACGTTCTGGAAATTAGGTCTTTTAGGATGATTACTCCCTCAGAGCTCTCAGTGCAAGGGTTGTAAGTTATGCCCTGGGGGCATATAAGGTTTATATAGAAAGTTGTTGTATATCATCATAGGCAGCAGGATCGCGCTGCCTAAGTAAAGAACGGGGACACTCGAGAACGAGACAATAAACGGGGACTAAGTAAAGAGGAGGACACTCCCCCACAACCCTCAGGGCAAGGGTTTTAAGTTATACCCTGGGGGCATATAAGAACGATGTTGGCACAATGTATTATTTATTAATTTTTTCCTTTAGAGCAGGGCACTTCGTATCGAAGAAGTTGTCGTATAAACTTCGAAAAGCGCTCATTCAATTGGAAATTGGAGTGGCTTGTGCCCTTTTTAATAGTCAAAAGTGATTCGAAGGCGACTAACACCTCTCTCACGCCCACCATTTCCCCAAACACATCCAATCAAAATTTTGAGATAGCCATGTTGTTTAACGTAGTTGAAAGTTCTGGAAATTCGGTCTTAGAGGATGGCAACCACCCTAACAGACCTTAGGGTAAGGGTTGTAATTTATGCCCTGGGGGCATATAAGGTGTTTATAGAAAGCGTTGTCGTTTCCAAAAAGGCTCATTCGATTGGAAATCGAAAGGCCTAGTGCCCTTTTTAATAGTCGAAAGTGATTGGAAGGCTTGACATTTTTTAATAAAGATCGAAGTGGGCATATTTATTATTTTTGTTGTTGCTGTTGTTTAGACCAGGGCACTTCGTATCGAAGGAGTTGTCGTGGGAACTTCGAAAAGGGCTCATTCGAATGAAAATAGAAAGGGCTGATGCCCTTCTTAATAGTCGAAAGTGATTTGAGTGCAACTAATCCCCCTTCAATACCCACCCTCCCACGCCCACCCTCTCACACCAACCCTCCCATTTCTGCTCTTAAAATTTAACCAAATCAAAATAGCGCAAGTGTATCCAAGCTATCAAAAGAAAGTAAACAGATTTTTTTTACGAATGGTATCAAGTTTTCCATTTCAGGTCAACTAGAGGAGGTATAAAACTAAATTAAACAGTACTATTTGTGTCCAGATTTTTAAAAGGGTGTATGTTGTTATAAATTGCTGAAAATTTTTCTTCAGCATACAAATAGCAGGCCAAGCTATAAAGTCTTAAAAAACTAAAAGATTTAAAGTATTATTTTCTTTTTCCCTGAAAAAGACTATGTCAATATAAAACGAACAGAAATTAATTTTAAAAACTTTTTCCACAAAATAAGTTTTTCAAAGAAAAGTAAAGAACTCCATTAAACAAAAAATGAGCAAAAATAAAATCAAATAATCTACCAAGCGTGAAACTACCGCAAATCAGCATCGATAAATAATTGAAAACCCAAAACGAACAGAAATTACAATAATTAACCGAGTCAAACTCAAAACGAGCAGAAATTAACATAAGTTGGGCGCAAAACCCCTATGCCTTCCGAAGGCCTGAACAAAATTTGCACTTTACTGAAAAAATACAAATGAATGTGCATTGTCAGTTTAATATACATATACTGATATTTAGTAATCAAAATTTTTAATAGTATTCGATTTTAAAGTTATAAAGTAAAAACATTTATATTTTTTCAGTAAAGTGCAAATTTTGTTCCGGCCTTGGGAAGTCATAGTTGTTTTGCGCCCAACTTATGTTAATTTAATAAAGAAACCTGTCTGACAAGTTTTGTGCTGTGAGAATGTAAAGAGGCATCACTACTAACGAGGACAAAGAGGAAGGGAGAAAGGATACAGCCCTGTTTTACGCCGGACATGATACGAAAATATTTAGTATATACTTCTCGGGTCCGAACAAAGCATTCTGTGTTTTCATATAATGCTACAATCAGGGCTACTATTTTATCAGGAATTCCATATTATCGCAGGATTTTACATATAGTTATCGCGAGTCTCGGTCGATGGAGTCGAAGACTTTCTCGAAGTCCACGAAAATCAGGTACATTTTTTCTCGCCATTCATTGCACTCCTTAATCATCATCTGTAGTGTGTAGATAAGATCCGTGCAAGGACGGGACGGCCGGAAACCATGCTGTTCGTCCCGTAGATATTTATCGAGGATTGTCTGGATGCGCTTAAGAATAATTTTTGCGACGAGTTTACCCGGAATAGATAGGAGATTAATGCCCCTCCTGTTGTTACAATTTGTCGCGTCTCCTTTCTTGAAAGTTTTGTTGAGCGTACTTTTTGTCCAATTGTCGGGTACCTTTTCAGACTTCCAGATACTAGCAAAAAGATTAAGCCACACATTCATACAGGTATTCAGTGATTTTTTTTTTATCATCTCGGCTGTTATTCTGTCAGTTCCGGCTGCTCTGCCATTCTTAAGTGTGCGGGCCGCCTGTTGAACTTTTACATCACAAGGGTCTTGTTGATTTGGAGGTTCAAAAAGAGGGTTTTAGGGATATCTGGCGGATCCACTTGGCGGGGCCTGTTCAGAATCTTTGCAAAATGCAAGGCCCATGTTACGGGTATTTCTGCTGGGTCCGAGACAATTTTGCCATTTGCATCTTTAACTGGTCTGTTTACGATTCCGCATTTCCCCACAATTTCATTGACAATATTATATACGGCTCTGGTGTCACCATGTTTCGCTGCTTCCTCTGCCATGGCAGCTTTTTTATCCAAAAAGTTAGGTTGCGTTTATCCTGCCTTGCGCTCCTTTTGACTTGTTTATCTAGGTCTTTGTACATTTTGTTCTTCAGAATTGTGTCAATGTTTTTACCACCTTTTAGGAGCTGCAGCTTTAAGTTACGACGCTCACCAATCAGGTTCCAGGTTGTCTCTGATAACCATTGGTCTTTTGGTCTCTTGGCGTACCAAAGCGTAGCGGCAGCCGTCTGATTGTAAACCTCTTTGATGATGTTGCAGGTTGAATCAGTATCAACATCTAAGAGAAGGGCTTCAAGTTTGTTAGAGAGTGTAACGACGAACTCATTTTTAACTGCCTCAGTGGAAAGCTTTGAGGAGTCAAAGGTTTGGTTTTCTTTTGACCTGATCTTCGGTGTGGCCTTTAGCTTCAACGCTATCCTCGCTATCATTAGGGCATGATCAGACGCCACGTCAGCACCTGTGAAAGTTCTCACATCTTGCAGACTGGACTTCCATTTTCTGTTGATCAAAAGGTGGTCAATTTGATTATGCGTTCTCCCGTCAGAGGAGTTCCAAGACTATTTATGGTTAGGTTTTTTATGTGCAAACATGGTGCCCCAATTACTAGGTCATTTGTAAGACAAAAGTCCACTAGCAGCGTTCCGTTTTCATTTATCTCCCCGAGTCCTTCACTTCCAAGGACCTGTGGGCAATAAGATCTATCATTCCCCATTTTGGCATTGAAGTAACCAACAAAACAAATTCAATCATGACTGGGAATGTCTTTTGTCACTGCTTGAGAGTGTTGTAGAAGCTGTCTTTCATGGCGTCGTCTGTGTCGTTTGTAGGTGAGTAGCACGATACTACGGTTAGCTTTGCGTTGTTACCCACAAATTGAGCTGTGATGATCCTTTCGTTAAATGGGGGTCCAATTTGTCTAGGCTTTTAAGGATGTTTTGGAGAGCATTATGGCCACACCCGCTACTTTCTTATTCTCGTGGCCAGCGTGCAGGATAGTATACCCCTTATCCTGGTTTTGTTTGCCTGCTCCAGTCCAACGGACCTCAGAGAGCGCTAGTATATCCAGGCCATAAATTATGTATTGCTTTCATAACCTGTTCAGTTTTCGATAGTTGGGCCATGGTTCTGACATTCCAAAAAATCAACTTTTATTGGGCAATTTGCTTTCAAAAATCGTTCCCGGGGGTGTTCCAATGTTGTCAACGTCGGGTAATCCGGGGACGGTCCATGGTCGTTATTCAATTGGGCAGTCATTACACAAACAAAGAAACTTTGGCTCTTTTTGGATGTTTCTATAGCATAATTTTTTCCAAGGGCAGGTTGCTAGACCACCGCAAAACCCTCCTCCTTTTATCCAGGATTGGGACTGGTTGTAATTACTTACAGGCGAAATTGTAAGTAATTACGCTACATAAAATGACAGGAAAACAATTAAACTTTGTCTGATGACAGGAAAAAAGCGTGAAACTTTTTTAATAAGACTTTTGGAAGTGACCTAAAAATCGATAACAGGAACATCGATGGTAAAATGTCTTTGTGAAAAATTCTATAGTACTCATGGGCTTCAGTGATGGTGTTTTGGGTTAAAAGGGCAGCGGAACGGAAATGAATGAACTCGAATCACTTTTATCCCTCCAAAAGAGCACTATTCCCATTCCCATCAAATCAGCCATTTTTGCGACCATCTCTTCCGTATAAAATTACCCAGAAAAATAATAATTGGAAGACACGTCGCTATTTACTTAGTTAGTGCTTCTAGGTTCACTCTGATTGATTTCTGGTAACCTTAATTTGAATCTGCTCAGAAGCACTGATTTTAGGGATGAACTTTTTTGCTCTGCTGCGACAATATAACATACAGTTGTTGATACAGCTTGCTGACATTATCTTTAACCCTCTTGATTCAAAACCACCATTAGGCTCCACCGTCCCTCCTTTCAGCAGGAGTAATCCTACTGTTGTGTATGAAATTACGCATTAAAGCTATTGCTTTAGAAATCATTGGCTTATCTTTAAGTCCTATGCAAATAATTAAGTAATCCTTAGGTTATTACTACCGTCGTTAGGGTCGGTAGCGGTTAATGACTAATTATATCCGAGTAAGTCTATTGTCGCACTTATAGACGAATATTCCACCAGTGATAAAAACTAACATTTGAATGTCGAGCAAAATTGAAACTTACGTACTTCAATTCGTGTGTAATTCTGATTTTATCATCAGACGTGACTATAGTCTGGCCCTAGCGATAGCGTGAAGAGAATCTTACCTTGATTCAGGCTGAAAAGAAATAATTTGTAGCAAAAGGTGGCTGAACTGGATACCACTGCAATAACGCCAGTAAGTATATCTACTTTTGAAGCTGTAATTATTGTTATTCAACTCAGTTTTAGTCCCCGTTGCACAACAGAAAAAGTTTTACTGTTCTTTATCAAATAGAAAAAAAATTCTGAGGCAACTGTATTTGTCACTTGACAATGGCTCGATTTCGAAAATTGACTGGCCTGCTTGATATCTATTATTATTATTATTTTTTTTTTTTAGTTCTCAAGTGCTTACGTTTGGCCTCCAATGAAGTGACTCTGTCTCTAGTCCGTGGTAAGTCCATCTGTTCACACATTAGCCATTTTTAGGACTAATCTAAGAAAAAACCTTTTCCAAAAATAAGCTTTTTCAAAAAAAAACTTATATTTAAGTTTAACATGATTATTTAGTTAATTTCTGTTCATTTCCATTTTGAACTATTATATGACTTCATTTCTGCCCATTTTAGGTTTGATAAAGCTGTTTACTTATTTTTGAAAAACTTCTTTTTACCAAATTCTTTTTTAGCTTAATTTCTGTTCGTTTGTTATTAGGCAGAGTATCGTCATTGGCTAAGTACAGGAATATTTGTAAAGATCTTATTATCTGTTTTTCTGCTTAAGAACTAAAATACTGGATTATAATTAAAATTTTGGAAAAAAATTTGAATATTCAGTCAAAAAATTCGATCATCCATAGATTTGTGCTATAGATTTGTAAATATAAGTCACGGGTGGATAGGGAGGGGAATTTTAATTATATGAATTTACTATCTGCGTAAGTTTTGATCTTATCTAGGGCTTAAGCCATCCTGTAGACGCCCTTGGGTATACACGTATTTTAATAAAACCATTTTATTACAAGAATCTATCCATGGTCTATTTTGTTGTAACTGTTTGATTGTTTATGCAAATGCACGTCTAGATCAATTACAAAAATAGTTCTATTTTGCTGTATAAAAAAGGAAGAAAAAATGGCAGTCAGAAATCAAAGGTTGTTGAAGTTTTCGGCCTTAACGTGAGAATGACAGAATGTGTCAACAAGCGTTATATAAGAGGGTTGCACAACTTTTGACAGGTACTCACCCAAATTTTCAGCCATTTTCGATGCCCAGTTGCTCCGTGATAATCGTTTGAGTAAGTTGATGCGAGAATTTTGAGAAAATTGACGACATCAAATATCGAGCTGCCATCAAATATTTATTTGTGAAAGGCAATACGCTTACGCAAATCAAAGATGAGTTACATGCTGTGTACAGGTACTCTGCACCCTATTTACCACCGTCAAAATTTAGGCAGTCAAATTCAAACGTGGCCATACCAGCTTGGTTGACAATGAAGGTCTAATAACTGCAATCACTGACGGTGATGCAAGTGAAGTTCACCCAATGGCTTAAGACAACCGTCAAGTTAAAGTTAGAGAGATGCCAGAGGCTGTCGAAAGTATTTTTATGTATTCTCTTCGCTTGGAAGAACGTGTTTGTGATAACGTGGTTGATTGCTATGTAGAGTTGCAGGAGATGATTTCCATGTTCATTGACCGACCCTGGAGCCACTCCAACAGTCACGCCACGCTATGTGCCAACTGGATCTGAGACAGTGGCGTTAAAGTCACCCAGAAGTGTGGTAATTTCGTGGGACGATATCTGTTACAGTAGCGCTGACAGCTGAGAATAGAACTCGTCTTTGTTGGACTCATCGGTATCATTAGTCGGGGCGTAACATACTACTATACTCCAATTTTAGTGCTTGTGTTGAAGCTGTGCTGTAATTATCTTGTCAGAGACTTTCTGTGATGATATAAGGCATTTCTTTGCATGTGTGGTTAAGACCCACGCTGTTCCGGCGGACTAAATCATTTCCGGACAATAGGTAGTATCCATCTCCTATGGATTTGGGAGTTGTAGCCGGGAACAGGTGTCTTGATGATGTCGGCTATTGAAATATGGTTACTCTTCAACTCCCATGCGAGCAGGGCTTCGTTTCAGGAAAGTTTAGCGTCAAGGCATTCCAGGTGGTAATTCTCAGGCCACCTTTGTCAGTTGGTTTAAGCCTCGGACCTCGGTCCATGAACAGGCAAGGGTTGGTAATCAAAAGGGGTAAAACATCCGAAGCAGTGTCTGATATTTCCATGGCAGCCATTTTCAGATGGAGAGTTGCCGGCCTTACTGGTCCTAGACCTGTGTATGTGTGATCTACTACCGTCGGCTCAACTCACCCCGACAAGATTGAGGCAGTCCTTTGCCCTGTGCTTAGTTTGTATTGGTCATTTCGTAACCAGGGTGACGCGGAGGCTTGATTTGAGCGACCAGTGCAATGCCCAAGTGAGAACTCTCCAGACGAATACCATAACCTGTAAGTTTTTGCCAATCAGGAAAAACAAAAATTTGTTGGCCCAGTTACAGATGTCAAGCATCAATACAATTAAAATTCAAAATGCTCTGTCTTCATTAATTTCTACCCAGCCCTGTCAACTCAGCCTTTGAGTTTTAAGCCTCGAATCAATACAACGAGCTATTTTCCATTATTTTGTCCTGTTTGAGGTCCACTTGTCCCAGTCTACCTCCTCTGTAAATTTAAGCCAATCAGGGAAACAAAATTTGTTGGGTCAGTTTTAGGTCAGATATCAATACGACCAAAGTTCAAAATGCATTGTCTTCATTGAGGTCAACCCGGCCCTGTCAATATAACCTGTAAGTTTCAAGTCTATCAGAGACGAAACAAATTTAAGGCTGATTTTCAGGTTCAAGAATCGAGTAAGCCAAATTAGTTTTAATTTGTGTCTTGATAAATTGTTTTGCTTTTTAAAAACTAAGTTCAAACTGATTAATGACAACCAGTTTTCTGCATGTTTCTGTGCCTTCTAACACCCTCCCCTGTCCCAACAAAAATGGATTGGTTCCAACAGTAATCCTTGCTTTGTGCATTAATTTAAAAAAAATCCGAAAAAAAAAAGTTTTTAAAAGAAATGTAACCCTATATGAAACTTAAAACAAGCAGAATTTGCGCCTAGTCACCTGGATTCCGATTCATGAGTTTTGTAATCCGATAATAGTGATTGCGGTTACTGGATTTTATGCATAACGAATTTGAGGTTGTGTATTAACCTCCTGTTTCAAAACGAACTAGCAAACTACGAGTAAAATAAAGTGCTGTTGGTAATTTCAGTAAGTCAGCAAACATTCTTTTTCTTTTTGGAGGAGGGCCGGGTCTTGTCATGGAGGGGTTGCCAGTTGCAATGTTTCAATAGTGAATATTTGAAATTCTGTAGTGCCACTTCAAGCTGTTTATATGCAGTTGCATAATTTCGTCAGTTCAAACTGAAATTCAAACTGAAATCGACTATCAATTACTATCAAAGAATAAATGAAACTCAAAACAAACAGAAACTGATATAGACGGTTAAATAAATCTTGAAACCAGTAAAAATTAAATTGAATATTCAAGTGAGCTTTAAAACGAACAAAAATGACTACTAACAAAATCTTGGCTACTGCACCCTTCCCCCTCTCCAACCATAAAAGTTCTAAAGCCTGTTGCGTTATTTGCGTCTTATAAAAAGCTGCATGTATTATGTACTTTCATTTTCAAAACATCAGCGAAAAATGAAAAATCAATCTCTATATTAATCAAGATTAGAAAGAAGTATTGAAAATAGATAGAGCAATCAATATATAATGATATTAATGCGTGGAAATTTCAGCAATTCAAAATTTTATTTAACTGTATTTTTTTCAAAGTTATAAATATAATAAAAAACCTGTTATAATATAGGCCACTTTGTTTTCAGTAAAGTGCAATACAAATGACGCAACAGGCTTAAGAACTTTCGTGGCTAGGGGAGGGGTCACTAGCCACTTTTGACAACTGGGGATGCGCATATTATCTTTTGATCGAGTTCAACATTCCGCTCAACTTTCTCTGAAAGTTTCAACTGCAACTTAATACCATTAACGGTTCTTTAGATATTGCATACATACCATTTTGACAATCAGGATTTATGTGATGTCTTTTGATTTAGTACAAAATCCCATTTGACATTTTCCTGATTGTTTCATCTTAATAATTATAGCCGCTCCTGAAGTATTGCAGCTACACCCATTGACAACTGGGATGCACATAGTGTCTTTTAAGTTCAACATCCACCTCAATTTTTTCTGAATGTTTCAACTTGATACCCTTTACTGTTCTTAACCTAACTGTCCCTAACTGTTCTAACGTCTCTACTACTACTACCAACAACTCACTGCAGCATCAAGCCGCCTGAGTCCAACACAGCTACGCACGCTCCTCTTTCATCCCAATCTATTCAAAGCCTCCCTTTTTACACGCTCCCAGGAAGTTCCCATTTCCTTTAAATCTTTCTTTATGACATCCTCCCACCCCAGACGGGGACGACCTGCTTTCCGTTTAGCCCTAGATGGTTGACCGAAAAGGACAATCTTTGGAAATCTGTCATCCTTCATCCGCACAACGTGGCCAAGCCACCCCAACCTTTCTTTCATTATAGCCCTAAAGAGCGGTATTGAACCATATTTTTTCGTACAGCGTATTGTTTGAACTACGGTCTGTCAGCCGGGTACCCAGAACAATCCGTAAACAATTTCTCTGGAAAACATCTAGCAAATCTTCCTCTGCTTTTCGGAGCGCCCATGCTTCAGAGCTATATTTGACCACTGTCATCACTGTAGCTTCTAATATTCTAATCTTAGTTTGCAGACTTATCTTCCTATTATTCCAAACTTTTTTTAGCTGTGAAAAAACAGCCTGAGCCTTGGATATTCTACTTTTAACATCTTCACTGCTCCCACCATCTTTACTAATAATACTACCAAGGTAAGTGAGGCTGCCCACCTGATTAATCTTTCTGTTACCGAACGTCACCTTTTCATCTTCACTTATTCCTAGCCCTAGGGACTCAGTCTTCTGAACATTAATTTTCAAACCTATTCTAGCACCCTGAGCTCGCAAAACCTCTAAGACTTCACTCATTTTGCTCACACTTTCATCTAGGATGCTTAAATCATCAGCATAATCTAAGTCAATGAGACTTTTTCCTCCCCACTTGATTCTAACTTCTCTAACTTTCCTAACTGTGCATTAGGTTGACCGCAAAAAATCGATGTCCGAATTTTGTTTGTCTCAACGCCACAAATTGATTCTCCTTTCCAGATATTGAGATGGCCGAAACTTGAGCTCGATTAAAAGACTAACCCGTGCCACTTGTCTCTCAAAATTTGAAAAAAATAAAACTTCTTGGCCAAGAAGCTGACGTATGGAGCCATAACTCCAGAATGGTAAATAATAAATCACGCTTAATATCTCAAAAGAAAGCCAATGTTCTTCTTGAAACTTTATTTTCTATACATAATTGTTGTCATTTTAAGGAAAACAGAGTTACAACAGTCTTTAGTCCCAATAACGCGACCTGGTACCTTTAGGAGCCAGTACTTCTTATAGAAAGAAATGTCATAGGAAAAAAAGAGCTCATGGAGGGCAGCTAGCTCCCCCTCCCCTACGTCAATCACTTCCCCAAACACATCCAATCAAAATTTTGAGATAGCCATTTTGTTCAGTGTAGTTTTAAGGTCCGGAGATTATGACTTTGAGAATGACACCCCCCCCCCCCCCCCCCCCCCCCCCCCCCCGCAACCATCAGAGCAAGGGTTGTAAGTTATGCCCTTTGGGGATATAAGGTTTTTTTTATAGGAAGGGGGCTCATTTGATGGTAATCAGAATTTCTACTGGCCTTTTTTACAGTCAAAAGTGATTGGAGGTCATCCAGCCCCCTCCCCATACACCAATCATTTCCCCAAGCACATTGAATTATAATTTTTTCTATAGCCATTTTGTTCAGTGTAGTTGAAAGGTCCAGAAATTATGTCTTTGAGGATAACTCCCCCCCATATAGCCCCCAGGTCAAGGGTTGTAAGTTACGCCCTGTGGGCATATAAGGTTTTTATAGAAATAGTGGTCGTATAAACTTCAAAGAGGGCTCATTGGATTGGTAATCAGAAGTTATAGTGCTCTTTTTAAGAGTCAAACTGATCAGAAGGCAAATAGTCCCCCCCCCCACACACACACTTCGTATTTTCCAGAAACGCACCTGATAGAAACTTTAAGATGGCCATTTGTTGTCGTAGAAACTTCGAAAAGGGTCCAGTCGGTTGGTAATTGAAAGGGTTAGTACCTTCTTTAATAGTCAAAAATGATTGGAGGGCAACCAGCCCCCCCCCACGCCCATCATTTCCCCAAACACTTCCAGTCAAAATCTCGAGATAGTTATTTTGTTTGACGTAGTTTAAAAGTCCAGAAATTATGTCTTTGAGGATGAGAACCCCCTCATGGTCCTCAGGGCAAGGGTTGTAAGGTATGCCCTGAGGGCATTTAAGGTTTTTACGGAAACGGGGGTCGTATACACTTCGGAGGGGGCTCATTGGATTGGAAATGGGAAGCTGAAGTCATTTTTAAGAGTCAAATTTATCGGAGGGCAGCTATACCCCTCCCCACGTCATATTTTCCCCCAATGCATCCGATAGAAATTCTAAGATAGCCATTTAGTCAAAAATAGTCCAAAGATCTCATAACACTGCCTTTGGGGTTGACACAACCCCCTAAAGTATGGGGATAAGGGTTTTAAGTTATGCCTCAGGGGATGTAAGGTTTTTACGAAGAGGTGGTCTTGTGAACTCTAGAGGAGGCTCATTTGATTGGAAATGCATGCTTCTAGTTTCATTTTAAGCGTCAAGCGTGATAGAGTGAAAATAGCCCCCCCCCTCTCCCTGATATCCTCTTTTCCCTAAACACATTCGATCGAAATTGTGAGACAGCCCCATTTTGCAGCCAATAGTCCAAAGAGAATATAACAATATCTTCAGTAATCAAATATAAGAAATATTTCGGCGGACGTTGAACTAAATCAAAACAAACTATTAACATGTGAACTTTCAAAAAGGTGACAACTAAAAAAACTTTTTCCACAAAACAAACTTTTCAAAGAAAAGTAAAGAGCTTCATTAAGCCAAAAATGGGCAGAAATGAAGTCAAGTAATCATCCAAGCGTAAAACTACCACAAATCACTATCAATAAATAAATGAAACTCAAAATAAACAGAAATTAGAATAAATAGCCGAGTCTAACTCGAAACGAGCAAAAATTAATATTAGTAGGGCTGATAACCCCCATGCCTTCTCAAGACCAAAACATAATTCGCGCTTTACTGAAAACAAAATATGTTTTAACGTTTTCACTTTTTTTTTTTTACTTAAATAAGTAAAAAACTTGTTTTCCTCACTTTTTTTTTACCCATTTTTTATTTTAAGGAATAAATATCAGTATAGGTAAATTAAACTGACAATCCACGGTCATTTTTTTTTTTCGGTGAAGCCTAAGTTATGTTCTGGTCTTGAGAAGGCATGGGGCGTGTCAGCCCAAGTAATGTTAATTTTTGCTCGTTTTGAGTTTCATTTAATTGTTGATAGTGATTTGTGGTAGTTTTACGCTTGGAAGATTATTTGACTTTATCTCTATCCATTTTTGGCTTAATAGAGCTCTTTACTTCTCTTTGAAAACTTATTCTGTGGAAATTTTTTTAATTAATACAAATATATGACACCGTCATTCAGCCAGGTGGGGACAGGCGCCCCCCCCCTTGCAGTAAAAGTTACTGGGAGTTCCTGTTACAGCAAACAGCTCTAGAGAGGAGCAAGCCATAGCCGTATGTGAATGCCTAACTTAATGGGGTCTTTCCAACAACGTCAAGGCGATGTGCTTCGACACTACAGCATCCAACACGGGAAGACTCAAAGGAGCAATCGTCATATTGAAGAAAATGTTCGGAAGAGAGTTATTATGCCTAGATTGCCGTCATCATATCTTGGAAATTATTTGAAAAAAACTACGTTTTTCTAAAGAGTTAAAGAGGCTGAGTTACAAGGTCGAACCTTAAAACGTACAGGGATTAGGAGGCACAGTTGGGGGGCTGCCGCCCCCAAACCCCCAGCTTTCGCAGCCTTTTAAAAAAAAAAAAAGTTTTTTAAACTGAAAGTAAGGAGCGACATAAATCTTAAACGAACAGAAATTATTCCGTATATGAAAGAGGCTGTGCCCTCCTCAACGCCTCGCTCTTTACGCTAAAGTTTGACTTTCTCACAACTCTTTTTTTAAACAATAAAAAAACTTTAGCGTAAAGAGCGAGGCGTTGAGGAGGGCACAGCCTCTTTCATATACGGAATAATTTCTGTTCGTTTTAAGATTAATGTCGCTCCTTACTTTCAGTTTAAAAAAACTTTTTTTTTTTATTTAAAGGCTGCGAAAGCTGGGGGTTTGGGGGCGGCAGCCCCCCAACTGTGCCTCCTAATCCCTGTACGTTTTAAGGTTCGACCTTGTAACTCAGCCTCTTTAACTCTTTAGAAAACGTAGTTTTTTTCAAATAATTTCTGCCACGTATTTTTTTGTACAGTTTTATTACTTATTATTGCTTGACTAACTGTTAGCTGATCGTGTCAGGAGTTGAAGTTGGGGGGCTGCCGCCCCCCAAACCCCCCGCTCTTGAACATTCTTGTGTTAAGGCTTTTAATTCCTGAAATGCTCAAATCACGTCGTACAGGGTGCCTCCTAATCCCTGTACGTTTTAAGGTTCGAACTTGTGACTCAGCCTCTTTAACAGCCCCCCCCAACTGTGCCTCCTAATCCCTATACGTTTTAAGGGTTGACCTTGTAACTCAGCCTCTTTAACTCTTTAGAAAACGTAGTTTTTTTCAAATAATACACATAAACAGGTTAGACATGCTTTGTTATGAAAATTGACGCGCAGATATTTTCATAACAAAGCATGTCTAACCTGTTTATCTGTATTATTTGAAAAAAACTAAGGTTTTTCGTAAATGTAAATTCGGGGGATAATTTTTTTCGGTCTGAAATATCAAAAGGCCCTAACAGGTCGAATTCTGCTTCGAATGAGTCCTCATTCAACCGGATCCGTTGCCAACTGTGGCCTGTAGGCGTGGCTAAGAAAAAAAAAGAAATGAATTTTAAGTGGCTATATTTGTTTTTTTGAAAACAGGGAAGGAGTGATCGGATTGAGCTGAAATTTCGAGGATAAGCTCCCGGGCCCTAGGAAAGCTTAACCTCTAAATTTCAGCCCAATCGGACAACGTTAAAGGGAGGCTGTGGTGGGAGGGTCCAAACTTCCGGCCCAGTTTACCCCATGAAGATAAAGTCGGAGGAGGATGAAATTTTGCAAGTTTCTTAGTTTGAGCTTGGGCTACAAAATGCGATTACCGCCGTCTCTCTGCGACCTCTTGGACCTGAAATCGCTTAACATTTGTGGTGGGTCGCCTCTTTATAGAGGCACAAGTGTGCCTCCTTGATTCCGTTAAGAGGCGTATTAAACACAAAATAGGATGAACTACTGGGCCTCTTCCAGACTTTCTTAAGAGATTCCTCACTGCTTGGCCCAAGATAGACAAAGGAAAATACGACACAGGTATCAGTGAAAATCTAGTACAAAAGCTTCTACCTCCAAAAGTAAATGTAATTGTTGCTGCTGAAATCGAGACCAAATTAACTGAGAGTCACCCCAGGGATGACTATAAGGAGCTATTGCAGTTGGCTCTTTATAGTATTTATTGGACTTTTATACGGCAATTTTGTGTTAGAACTCAAGGGGCCATTCACCACGCTAGGTGGATGGCAAAGGCTATTTACTGCTTTAAAATGTTAATTTTTCGCCGTCAATTTAAGTTGTCTGAAAAAGAAGAATGTTCTCTGAAGAATATCTTTTTTTCTAGTTATTTGATTGTAAAGCTTGGCTCAATGCTCCAAAAAGCTCATGTTGCACTAAAGCAAGATTTAGGTATTTTGCATAGTCTGCTAGACTATGAAGAATATGACAACGACATTGCAGAGATAGCCCTGACCAAATTGTTTAACCATTTGTGGTATTTGAATGCAGAGTATGTGGGACTGTCTTTTTCGATCCCACCATTACAAACGACGAACAGTTGTTAATGGCTAATAAATTGCTCGGTAGCACAGATGAACCATCAGAGCACGCTAGGGTTGTAAACCCGAAAGTCAGGAAAGAAAAATTAAAACAGGTAGTTGATGGAGGATTGGTAAATTTACTAACGAAAAAAACGTTTACATTCTTTGACCGATTTAATTTAAAAACAGATTTCCTAAGACAACATCCAAACACCTGACCTCAAAGTAATGGCTTCTAAGAAGGATTGAAAATTGTCAAAAAATTAAAAGTCGTTAATGATATGGCTGAGCGTGGTGTTAAATCAATAAATGATTTTAACAACCTTCTGACAAAGATAAAGGCCAAAAGCAATATTTTCTCTAAGTTATTAGCAAATGCTGATTATTACATTCTGACGTTTCAAAACCTGCTTTAACTAAAGCTCTAGAATAGATTATGTAACAATGTAAAATTATCAACTCATGATTGTACTACGTCTGTATCATTTTCGGGTCTGTTTTGTGTGTATTATATACCTGACTCTTATATTTTAAAATATAAAATGTCATTAGACTTATCGGTATTACTTTTTTTGATTATATTTCTGCTTTAAAATAAAAAATGTACAAAAAAAGGAAAATTGTTATTATTTACCGTTCTGGAGTTATGGCTCGTTATGTCAGCCTTTGGGCCACAAATTTGAATTTTTTTTTTAACTTTGAGTGACGAGCGGCACGGGTTAGCGTCATTTAATCGAACTCAAATTTCGGCTATCTCAATATCTGGAAAAGGAAATTGTTTTGTGGGGTCGAGACAAACAAAATTCCGAAATTTTTTTTTGCTCCTCTATAAGATGCGGTCACCCTACTGTGCATTGAGATCCCAATGGCCCAAGGACTAATGAGTATGTGTTTCAAACCAATAAAAAGGCATTTTTATTTTTGAGGGCCCATGCCTTTAAACTAAAATTGTCTTTTTTAAGTTAGAATCCCCTTGGTTCAGGGGTTTAAATTTTAAGTTTCAAGCCGATCAGAAAAATGTCTTTTTGCCCTCTTTTAGCCTTTTGCTGGGTCTTTTTTTTTGAGGAGCCAATGACTTTTCTGTTTTTTCTTCTGCATTGGGATTTCCTTGGCCGAGGGAATACAGGATAAAAGTTTCGAACCTTTAATGACACATTTTTTGTGGGCTCGTGCTTTGAACAATGTTTTTTTTTTTATTTATTTTTTTTTTCGTAGATGAAGCTCGTCTTGTTTCTAACACTTATTGGCTGCAAGTTTCAAACTGATCAGGGACAAAAAAATGTTGCCCATTTCTAGGCCCCCCCCCCTAACACCTATCCTCTCTCCCAACAAAATGTGTAATCTTCTTGATCCAGAACATAATCCCTTAAAGTTTCGAGCCAACCGCACACTCATTATCAAACATGTCCCCTTTTCCACCGTAATACGTATTTGTTAACATTGGACAATTTGCATTACTTACAGCCCTTTTTTCAGGTGCTGTGGGGGCTATGTCTTTCCTGAATGCATGTCCATGGAGCCAATTTTAGGTCTAGTTTAATTCTATGCTCTTAATATAGAAGTTCATAACTCTAATTGGATTGTCTTAAGGACTATCCATAAATGTAGGAAACCGTAAATTGCTGTTGCACAGGTAATCAAAACAGAAACTTTTCGAATAAGGTGATACTCCGAAACTGTTCTTCAGTTCATCTGTTTTATCGTTGATTCAAGTAACTTATAACAAGCTTGTTTTATGGAGTAATGTAATCACGAGTCAAACAGAACTTCAAAGTTTTCCCCCATGAAACGTAGTCGCTTTTGGTCTTCCGCAGCCGTTTCTGGGTCATATCACAGGCTTTCTAAATGAACCAATCAAATTCAGGAGCACTAGAAAAAGAAAATGCCATGAAGATTTTTTTTCTTCTACTGAAAAGAAAATATTTTGAAATTTACAAGGTTTGCACCCGACTACTGCAGTATGTCACTACGTGACACCATGGATATTGCAACACCCGATTTGAAAGCACTGCGAGCCCCACTTTCCTTTTTTCCTGTTTTCTCTTGTCTTGTTTGCTCTTACTGCATTAAGAATCGATTTTAAAATCTGCCATTTCGATTTGACCTGTTTTACTCGGGCAAATAAAATGAAAGAACAGTAATTTACGGAGAAACTTACTTAGCTCTCCCTTGTAGCCTACTTTTTTTTCAGTCCCTCAGAGTAAACATCTTTAAAGATAAGGAAGAGCTATTAAAAATCCAATAAGATTATGGATTCACGTTTATTTGAATTAGCATTAAGAAATTGATGTAAAATTAGCAAAAATCATAGATTTTCTGATGTAAAAATTAACACAATTTTTGGTTCAAGAGTATTTGACTGTTTAGGCTACTGATGCATATTTTTTTACTGAATCGAAATTGCAATCAATATTTGTGACAAATATATATCTACAATTTTGCCTATTAATGCTTTAGTTTCTTGTGAGAACTCGGAGTAATTTGAATTTTTTCTTTTCAGTAAACATACCTGAAAGTTGAACTGCTTTATTAAGATTTAGCACAACATTTTACGGTAAACTGAAAAATGTTTTTATATTTTGTCAGCTCTACAAATTCCAGCACCCGCAATAACAATTTTGAATAGTTTTTTAGAACTTTAAGGATTGCAGATTCCTTTTAATGAATTCAGTGCCTTTGTTCATTTAATGTAATTTGTTTCCCTAGATAATTATTCCTGCCTAGTACATAAGGTAGCCGAAAAATAATACTTTATTTCAATATTTTTATAATGTATTGAATAGTTTTTAGAACTTTAAGTGTTGCAGATTTCTTTTTTAATGATTCAGTGCCTTTGTTCATTTTATGCAATTTGTTTCTAATATATATAATTTGTTCTAATATATAATTAGATAATTTTTAAGGATGACAAACCCCCCAGAGCCCCCAGGGAAAAGGTTTTAAGTTATCCCCTGGGGGCATATAAGGTTTTTTTATAGATAGAGTTGTCGTAAAACTTCAAAAGGGGCTCATTCAATTGAAAATTGAGAGGGCTAGTGCCCTTTTTAATAGTCGAAAGTGATTGGAGGGTAATTAACCCCTCTCTCACGCCCACCATTCCTCCAGACACATCCAATCAAAATTGGATGTCGTCATAGAAACTTCAAAAAGGCTCGTTCGATTGGAAACTCAAAGGGCTAGTGCCCTTTTTAATAGTCGAAAGTGATTGGAGGGCAACTACCCCCCCCCCCCCTCTCACGCCCGCCTTTTCCCCAAACACATCCTATCAAAATTTTGAAATAACCATTTTGTTCAATAAAACTGAAAGTTCTGGAAATTAGGTCTTTGAGTATGACAATCCCCCCCCCCCCCCCGCAGCCTTCAGGGCAAGAGTTGTAAGTTATGCCGTGGGGGCATATAAGGTTTTTTTTTATAGAAAGCGTTGTCGTAGAAACTTCAAACGGGATCGTTTGATTGGAAATTGAAATGACTAGTGCCCTTTTTAATAGTCGAAAGGGATTGGAAGGTAACTAACACCCCTTCCACGCCCACAATTTATCCAAACACATCCAATCAAATTTAGAGATAGCCATTTTGTTCAAAGTAGTTGAAAGGTCCGGAAATTAAAAGATGATGACACTACCCCCACAACCCTCAGGGCAAGGGTTGTAACCTATGGCCTGGGGGCATATGAGGTTTTTATTGAAAGCTTTGTTGTAGAAACTTGAAAAAGGGCTCATTGGATTGGAATTCAAAGGGCTAGTGGCCTTTTTAATAGTCGAAAGTAATTTGAAGGTAACTAACCCCCCTCTGACGTCCACCTTTTCCCCAAAATACATCCAATCAAAATTTTTAGATAGCCATTTTGTTCAACGTAGTTAAAAGTTTTATAAATAAGGTCTTTGAGGATGATAACCCCCTCAGAGCCCTCGGGGCAAGGGTTGTAAGTAATGCCTTGGGGGCATATAAGGTTTCTTATAGATAGTGATGTTGTAGAAACTTCAAAAGGGCTCATTCGATTGGAAATTAGAAGGGCTTGTGCCCTTTTTAATAGTCGAAAGTGAGTGTAGGATAACTAACCCCCCTCTCACACCCACCATTTCCCCAAACACATCCAATCAAAATTTTGAGATAGCCATTTTGTTCGACGCAATCAAAAAGTCTGGAAATTATGTTTTCGAGGATAACCCTCCCCCCACAGCCCTCCTGGCAAGGGTTGTAAGTTTTGCCCTGGGGGCATATAAGGTTTTTTTTTTATAGAAAGCGTTGTCGATGAAACTTCGAAAAGGAGTCATTCGATTGGAAATTGAAACGGCTAGCTCCCTTTTCAATAGTTGAAAGTAATTGGATGGCAAGTAACCCCCCTCTTACGCCCACCATATCCCCAAACATTTTCAATCAAAATTTTTAGATAGCCATTTTTTAAACGTTGTTGAAAGGTCCGGAAATTATGTCTTTGAGGATGACAACCCCCTCACAGCCCTCAGGGCAAGGGTTGTAAGTTACTTGAGAGTGACAAGCAAGACTTGGCTGTGTACCCAGAATCTTTTTTTTTCCTAGGACAACGAGTGCTTTTGAAAACTCTGTGAGAGCTCATTCAAGTCGGGAGGTAATTTTTGCCTGGGGCGAAAGTAATGGGCAACGTAAAAACTTCTAAGAGAAAAAAAATTAAATAAGAAATTATTCCAAATGTGTGCCTTCGGCTCTTTACGGTAATTTTAATGTCATGCCATTGATCATCACGGGTTACGAGAAGGAGTCAAATATAGGGCAAGATGTTTCCGATCAAAGACCCACCAAGGTATTTTTTACATGTTCTACCGAGCTCAAACACATTATATCATTTGTGGTTAGTTCCAATGACATTGTTAAGACTGTCTGGGAACGTTGAATGCTAGTGATATCTCGGTGGAAATACAATTTACATCATCTTCTGTGTTTGAGCAAAGTAAAGAGTTAACAGTCGATTTCACTGAAGAACTTCTTTGCATTTCAACAATTATTGGAGTTGTTGTCGAAAGTTGCAGTGATTATTTTGAAAGTATTACTCACAAGGGTCCAGGAATAAGGAATAATTTTCCCAAATTCCTCTCTCACCTAAGCACTGGTTCACGGATGCCTTAGGCCGTGAATGGTTAGACCGTTGCTCAGGCAGTATTCATGCGGTAAACACATACAAACAATATTTTTTCATTTTCACATGGAATCCCAATCTAGCCCATGTCCACCGCTTAACATTCAAGCTTCTCTCTTCAGGATAGGCGGGGAGGGGGTGCCCGCTGTCTCCAATCAATTTCCAAACAGTATCTATTCATTGCCTCAGCTCAGTCCAGCATTCTGAGCCAATTTCATTTTTCACTATTTTTTCTGTAGTGACCCCCTCATAAAAAATACAAATGTTTACAATGTTATAGTGACCCCCCTCAAAAATACTGAAAAAGTACAAATGTTTTTACTTTTATAACTTTAATAAGTCAAATAATATTAACATTTTGATTATTAAATATCAGTATATGTATATTAAACTGACAATGCACATTCATTTGTATTTTTCTTCAGTAAAGTGCAAATTATGTTTTGGCCTTGGGAAGGCATGGCGTTTTGAGCCCTACTCATGTTAATTTCTGCTCGTTTAGAGTTTGACTCGGTTATTTATTGTAATTTCTGTTGGTTTTGGGTTTCATTTATTTATCGATGCTGATTTGTGGTAGTTTCACGCTTGGTAGATTATTTTATTTTTGCTCATTTTTGGTTTAATGGAGTTCTTTACTTTTCTTTGAAAAACTTATTTTGTGGAAAAATTTTTTAAATAAATTTCTTCGTTTAATATTGACATAGTCTTTTCAGGGAAAAAGAAAATAATACTTTAAATCTTTCCGCTTTTTTAAGACTTTATAGTTTGGCCTGCTAATTTCAGAACCTTCAACTACGTTAAACAAAATGGCTATCTCTAAACTTTGATTGAATGTTTTTGGGGAATGGTGGGCGTGAGAGGGGGGTTAATTGCTCTCCACTCACTTTCGACTATTAAAAAGGGCGATTTCAATTTCCAATCAAATGAGCCCTTTTTCAAATTTCTACACCAAATTTCTGTATAAACCTTATATACCCCCAGGGCATAACTTACAACCCTTGCACCGAGGGAGTTATCATCCTAAGAGACCCAATTTCCAGAACTTTCAACTACGTTGAACAAAATGGATATATTAAAATTTTTAATTCGATGTGTTTTAAATGGTGGGCGTGAGAGGGGTGTTAGTCGCTCTCCAATCACTTTCATTTATTAAAAAAGGCACTGGCCCTTTCAGTTTCCAATTGAATGAGCCCTTTTGAAGTTTTTACGACAACGCTTTCAATAAAACCCTTATATGCCCGCAGGGAATAACTTACAACCCTTGCCCTGAGGGCTGTGGGGGGAGGGGTGATCATCCTTAAAGACCTCATTTCCAAAACTTTCAACTACGTTGAATAAAATGGGTATCTAAAAATTTTGATTGTATGTGTTTGGGGAAAGGTGGGCGTGAGAGGGGGTGGTTTAGTTGCCCTCAAATCACTTTCTACTATAAAAATGGCACTAGCCCTTTAAATTTCCTATCGAATGAGCCACTTTTCAAGTTTCTACGACAAAGATGTCAATAAAAACCTTATATGCCCCCAGGGCATAACTTATAACCCTTGCCCTGGAGACTGTGGGGGGAGTGTCCTGTTCAAAGGTATAATTTCCTGAACTTTAAACTGCCTGGAACAAAATGGCCATCTCAAAATTTTGATTGGATCTGTTTTCGGAAATTTTGGGTGTGGAAGGGGTGTTAGTTACCTTCAAATCACTTTCGACTATTAAAAAGGGCACTATCCATTTCAATTTCCAATCGAATGAGTCCTTTTTGAAGTTTCTACGACAACGCGTTCTATAAAAACCTTATACGCCCCCAGGGCATAACTTACAAACCCTTTCCCTGAGGGCTGTGGGGGGTTGTTTATCCTCAAAGACCTAATTTCCAGAACTCAAAACTACGTTGAATAAAATGGCTGTCTCAAAATTTTGATTGGATGTGTTTGGAGAAATGGTGGGCGTGAGAGGGGGGTTAGTTGCCCTCCAATCACTTTTGACTATTAAAAAGGGCACTAGCCACTCAAATTTCCAATCAAATAAGCTTGTACGACAACTCTTTCGATCTGAAGTGCCCTGGTATAGAAAAAAAAAAAAAAAAACAGAAAAAAAACAATACATTCTACCAACATCGTTCTTTACTTAGGCAGCGCGATTGACCTGCCTATGATGTCAGGCCAATGTGGTTAAAGAAATTATTATTAAACACAATTTGGACGTTTCCGGTGCTGCCTAAAATTGACTATCTTGGCTTTTTTTTTTTTAGCAAAACTCTTTAAGCTTTTGACAATCCTAGACAGGCAAACTAAAGACACAAACACAGACAGTCAACTAAATATTAGTTAACCAATATTTAATTAATGTTTTGCTACCTCAACTGTCTTAGCTTATAAAGGGGTTCACTCGCATAACACTCTAGACAGACAGGTCCTTTTAGGTTTTGGACGCTTATTTCCCTTGCCATTCCAGGCAACTTGTTGGTCCAACTAATATTGAAGCAAGTTTTTGTTAGTGCAAATGTCTCAGTTATATAAACTGGGTCACTTACCTGCCTGACACTCTAGGTAGTTGAGGCCCTCACTATTAGGCTTTAAACGCTTGTTTTGCCTGTCATTCCAAGCAAATTAAGGGTCCTGTGTCAATTCTAAATTCTTGGTCAACCTGCCTAAGACCATAGGCGGGCGTGCCTTGTTTGTCTCTTATTCCAAGCAATCTAACGGTCCTATATCAATTTTAAATTCTTGGTCAACCTGCCTGAGACTGTAGGTAGGTGTTCCTTCTCAAAAGCTAACACACAAGTATTAGTCCAATAAGAAAGTCATTCCGCCGTTTACCCGTGCCATTTAACCAAACACTTAGGAAAACTATTTTGCCTGCCGTTTGCCTGCAATTTTTGGGGACTTGTTGGTCATATCTCAATATTTATGTTACGGTATTCCACCTATAGACCACAAGCGGCCGAGCCTATTAGGCTTAGGTTTCACTTGTTCGCTGCCTGTAAGTCCAACCAAATTCAGTCCCAGATTTTGCATTTAAGTCCAGTGGACATTGTCCGTTACGCGATAACCCGAAATCAATCCAATCTTTCATTCCTTTATTCTATGTCTATCTACCTTAGTTCTGCCCTAGGATTGACCTATGGATGGATGATAGATAGACTTATCTATCAAAAAATTTTTATACAATCCTACAAAGGGCTTATCCCAGATTTGCCTCTCATTACTCGGACTATCTGTCTTGGCTTTTCTACAATTAGCCATGTCTTGATGCCTACTGCAAGTTACTGGACTTTAATTCAATAATCAATAATCAATCAATAAGAAAAGTAAAAAGCTCCATTAAGCCAAGAATGAGCAAAAATAAAGTCAATAATCTTCCAAGCGTAAAACTACCAAAAATCACTATCAATAAGTAAATGAAACTCAAAACGAACAGAAATTACAATAGATAGCCGAGTCAAACTCTAAATGAGCAAAATCAACATGAGTAGGGCTGATAACCCCTATGCCTTCTCAAGACCAGAACCCAATTTGTGCTTTACTGAAAACGAAATACGTTTGAAATGTTTTCACCTTCTTGCTTTCATTAATGAAAAATCATCTAAACCTTAACGAAGAAATGACAGTATATGTCAATTTAACTGACAATCCACGGTCATTTACGGTTATCAATCCACGGTTATCAGCCCTATTTTGCACAGCCGAGTTTGACTGCGCTATCTATTGTAATTTCTGTTCGTTTTGAGTTTCATTTATTTATTTAGCAGAAAAAAAGAAAAAAAAAAAAAAAAAAGATCGGAGATATAACAAATATAGAAAGTGAAGACATTGGTGTATCGTTTAGTCAAATTATCGCCCAAAATTCCAATTTAAAGCGAATCATCTCATCGTAAAACTCATCTAATAATGGACTTGAATTAAAACAGTAATGCGCTTTGATTGTGTGAGCTATTTGTCTACAGGCAGTTAGGTAACCTCTGCAGTTCACTTTGTAAACGTAGCGTTAACCAGCGATACGAGTATAGGATGTGACGTAAATTATGCTAATAATGTACAAATTTTTCCTGAGGTCCTGACTATAACTGAACTTTCGGAGGCCTCTAATTTCAAATCAACAGCAACAGGTTATAGCGAAAAAACCCTACTCCCTCGTTTTACAAAATTGGAGAGGGCCGAGCCTCCTGTTAGGGTTTTGAACAACGAAAAATTTACTGGCTCTTTTACAAATTGCTTTTTCCTTTGTTTTGATCCTGCTTGGGCAAAAATTCAGGTTATGTGGCACAAAATGACAGAAAATGTCACTTTGATATGGTTTTTGAAGGTGGAGGCTTAAAACCTTCCTTTAGGGCATAAGATGACAAAAATGGATTGGCTATCTACAATTCCTATTCTCTTGCGATTTGACCCTCTTGTTTTATGGCACAAACTGGCAGAACATGCTACTCTGTTGTTATTTGTCAACTTGGATGACTCAAAACCTTCTGTTTAGGATTTTAGATAATAAAAACCGATTGGTTGTGGTCGATTCTCTGGCATTTAGACCCTTTCTGGACAAAAATTAACTTTCAGTGGCACAAAATGGCAGAGAATGTCTCCTTGTAGTAACATGATCTCTTGTGATTGGCAGCGCTGCCTAAGTAAAGAACGATGTTGGCGCAATGTATTATTTTTTTTCCCTTTAGACCAGTGCACTTCGTATCGAAGGAGTTGTCGTAGAAACTTCGAAAAGGGCTGATTCGATTGGAATTTGGAGTGGCTTGTGCCCTTTTTAATAGTCGAAAGTGATTGAAAGGCAACTAACACCCCTTCCACACCCACCATTTCCCCAAACACATCCAATCAAAATTTTGAGATAACCATTTTGTTCAGCATAGTTGATTTCCGGATAGAAAATATGTTTTTTGAGGAGGACACTCCCCACAGCCCTCAGGACAAGAGGACTCAGGGCAAATAAGAACGATGTTGGCACAAAGTATCATTTATTATTTTTTTTCTTTTTAGACCAGGGCACTTCGTATCGAAGAAGTTGTCGTAGAAACTTCGAAAAGGGCTCATTCAATTGGAAATTGGGGTGGCTTGTGCCCTTTTAATAGTCAAAAGTGATTGGAAGGCAACTAACACCCCTTCAGTGCCCACTATTTCCCGAAACACATCCAATCAAAATTTTGAGATAGCCATTTTGTTCAGTGTAGTTGATTTTCAGATAGAAATTATGTTTTTGAGGAGGACACTCTCCAACAGCCCTTAGGCAAGGGTTGTAAGTTATGCCCTGGGGGCATATAAGGTTTTTTATAGAAAGCGCTTTGATAGAAATTTCAAAAAAGGCTCATTCGATAGGACCTTTTGAAGTTTCTACGACAACGCTTTCAATATAAACCTTATGTGCCCCCCAGGGCATAACTTACAACCCTTGCCCTGAGGGATGGGGGTTGTCATCCTCAAAGACCTAATTTTCCAGAACTTTCTACTACGTTGAACAAAATGGAATGGTGCCATCATTTGTCTCGTTTCTCATGTTCAGTCAGTCTGAGAAGCTATTTACGACAGGCTTACGGGAAGCATATGACCAAGTCTGTTCTTAATTAAATTTCAGTTGGCTTTTCATCGTCGCTTGAGAAAAGGGCCTGTTTCATTTTACTGTTTTGTTTTTAAAGTTTGTCTTTTTATATGAGCGGAGGCCTTGACCAAAATATTAGCATTGTACTCTCTTTCACTGCCTGTGATTCTTTTCGTTTTTTCTTTGTTACGTTTTCTCGTGTTGTCAAGGTTAGCCAATATGGTCTCAGATTATGGTCCAATCTGGACCATAATGGCCAATATGGTTTCAGAAATTATTTACGCGTTTATTTGCTACAGGAATCATTTCATCGCATTTGTCTTAGTAAAAGTGTCTTTTCTTCAGCCTTTGTTTCCTAATTTATGAGTCTTTGTCTTAAAAGTTTCATCACCAAATACCACCACTTCCATCAACAAAGATCGCTGATTTTTCACGTTTGCTTAATTTATTTCCTCTGTAGATCCAGAAGTTCGAACCAAAGTCAACCGATATCTCCAATTATCCCATTCTATGGAATCGGTCAAAGATGCTGTTTCTAAAGAAGATTTTAAAAGCGTCAAAAATTGGGACATCACAAAAGCCGCTCTCGAAAGAAGAAAGGTAATCCTGTCTATTTGGCCTCAAGGAGTAATTTGTCCTTAAGCGGACCATAGGAAATTATTCCTTGGCTCGTATAATTTCGAATTGCCGCTGGGTATTAGTTGATTAAGCATTTTTTAGAGATTTAAAATTGTCTAAAGACCTTTTTTCGAGCTATATACCACTTTTCTTAATCCTAATTTTTACAAAATTTGACGGTAAGTATATGGCTAAAAATACAAAACAATAATACTTACGTAACTTGCACAATTTTGTTAAATATATTTCTAAATCAAAGACTCTGGAATAGTTAATAATCATACATTTACGCGACTTAACTCAACATGAAAACTTAGTAATTTTGTATAGGCAATTATTACGAGGGCCTTTTGGCCATTGAATATTTTGATAGACCTGGATAGTGGGTCTTGGCGTTTTCCCTGGAAAATTCTTCCCTCCAATTATCCCCCTCCCCCCATTTTCCTCAAACACATCCGATCAAATTTTGAGACAGCCACTCTGTTCAAAATAGTCCAAAGGTCAGATAACCATGCCTCCAGGTTTGACAACCCTCTTTCCAGCCCCCAGGAAAAGGCCTGTAAGCTATGCAAGTTGCCCATTGTTAAAATGTAAGGTTTTTATGGGAAGGGTGGTCCTATAAACTTAGGAGGGGGGAGATTCCCCTAAAGGTGCATTTTAATGCCAAAACATCTTAACTCTAATTGAGCCTTCAGATAAATACAGAAATAGTTCCAAGGAAGAGGTGGGGGTTGCTGGAGTTAGAAATTGATGTTTAATCCCTTGATTTCTTGGAATATTTCTGGTCTACGTTGATATTATGAAAGTAAAGAGTAAAATTAAACCCCAAAATTTGCAGAAATTTATTCCGTATAGGATGGGTGCTGTCCCTTCCTTATCCCCAACCTCCCCCTCGTGGTCGTAGAAACTTTGAAGGATTCTAATTCGGTCGAAAATTGAGAGTTCTAGTTCTTTTTTGTAAGTCGAAAGTAGTTGGATTGCAGCCAGCCCCTGTCCTAAATTTGTTTTTGATATCTGGTCCTTTTGTTATCCCTTAGGACATCCGATCGACATTTTGAGGTACCTATTTTGTACTTTCTCTCTGGCTGCGCAATTTTACGTGTGGGGAAATTTTCCGGGGGGGGGGGGGTCGGCTCTCCTGGATGGTATTATGATCCCAATTATGTTGCCGCATTGACATTACCTTATACTCATTGAACCCATTTTTGGTGCTTAGGATAATTAACAAAGCCTTTCCACTCAGTCTATAGCTGTTCTGCAGCAAGCACCCCCTCCCGCCCCACTCCGAGTTTAAAGAAATGTTGAACTTTTCAAATCCGTGTTTTACAGGAAGCACAGAATGTATTTGGGGTATCCTTGCTTTCTGTTTCAAATTGACTTCTGCGGCCCTCTTTAGAATTTTTTCTTCAGACATACGCCCAACATGGATTCATTTTTCGACACCCGACAATATTGTTGTCTCTCCGGTCGTTTTATTTTGTATCTGTTATTAAAAAAAACGAAAAAACGCAATTGTGACACTATATTGTTACGTACAGGGATTAGGAGGCCAGATCATTATATTTTAGCATTAAATCTTCAGAATTATTCCGTATATGAAAGCAGGCTGTGCCCTCCTCAACGCCTCGCTCTTTAACGCTAAAGTTATTTTTTTTTTTTTTTACGAAAAATTATAAATCTGCTTTCGAAGGATAGTTCCATGTAGAGCCCCCCGGCGCCGCGCCGATGAGGGAAGACCGGTTAACGCGGCGGCGGGGCCAAAAACAGCGCGCCACGCCGTGCCGCCGGTAAGATATTGTGTTAGCTTTTGAAAAGGCACACCTACCTAGAGTCTCAGGCAGGTTGACCAAGAATTTAAAATTGACATAGGACCGTCCTCATTAGATTGCTTGGAATAAGAGACACAGAAGGCACGACTGAAATTTCGTTAGGATAAGCTGCTCCCGCCTATGGTCTTAGGCAGGTTGACCAAGAATTTAGAATTGACACAGGACCGTTAATTTGCTTCGAATGACAGGCAAACAGGCTATTTTTTTTTTTTTTACGAAAAAAGCCTAATAGTGAGGGCCTAACTACCTTGAGTGTCAGGCAGGTAAGTGACCCATTTTATATAACTGAGACATTTGCACTAACAAAAACTTTCTTCAATATTAGTTGGTCCAACAAGTTGCCTGGAATGGCAAGGGAAATAAGCGTCCAAAACTTAAAAGAGCCTGTCTGCCTAGAGTGTTATGCGAGTGAACCCCTTTATAAGCTAAGACAGTTGCGGTAGCAAAACATTAATTAAATATTGGTTGACTCATATTTAGTTGACTGTCTGTGTTTGTGTCTTTGGTTTGCCTGTCTAGGATTGTCAAAAGCTCAAAGAGTTTTGCGAAAAAAAAAAGCCCAGATAGTCAATTTTAGGCAGCGCCGGAAATGTCCAAATTGTGTTTAATAATAATTTCTTAAACCACATTGGCCTGACATCACAGGCAGCTCAATCGCGCTGCCTAAGTAAAGAACGATGTTGGCACAATGTATTGTTTTTTTTTGTTTTTTTTTCCATACCAGGGCCCTTCATATCGAAGGAGTTGTCGTAGAAGCTCATTTGATTGGAAATTTGAGTGGCTAGTGCTCTTTTTAATAGTCGAAAGTGATTGGAGGGCAACTAGCCCCCCTCCCCACGCCCATCATTCCCCCAAACACATCCAATCAAAATTTTGAGATAGCCATTTTGTTCAGCGTAGTTGATTTCCAAATTGAAAATATGTTTTTAAGGAGGACACTCCCCCACAACCCTCAGGGCAAGGGTTTTAAGTTATGCCCTGGGGCATATAAGGTCGATCATGGCACAATGTATTATTTATTATTTTTCCTTTAGAGCAGGGCACTTCGTATCGAAGAAGTTGTCGTAGAAACTTCAAAAAGGACTCATTCGATTGGAAACCGAAATGGCTAGTACCCTTTTTAATAGTCGAAAGTATCTTACCGGCGGCGCGCCGCCGGCGCGATCAATGTTGACCGCAAACATTAATGTTTTCATCAGTCTTTCTCAAATCACAGCTTAAATTTACAACAGATTCGAGCCTATTCATGAGTTCAAAAATTCACAAGTCGCTGGCAGGAAACTGGTCTTCTTCGTTATTCATCAAGAGAAGTAGAAATTT
The DNA here is from genome assembly GCA_027921565.1 of Artemia sinica. Lineage (NCBI taxonomy): Eukaryota > Metazoa > Arthropoda > Branchiopoda > Anostraca > Artemiidae > Artemia > Artemia sinica. Next base: position 36,154,033 of record CM051270.1, read on the forward strand.
GGTAGAAACGAAATGGCTATGGCGTTTCAGAACCCTTGCATAATACGAGTAGTTGAAGTATCTATTAGCTATATATTCTTAACATAAATAATTATCAAAATTAGTAGTTTTTTTATCGAGCGTTACTGCATACTAAACTTCAAATACTGTATCACAAAATTCGTCAGTTATCTGGGTAAAAACTTTGAATATAACTTTGAACTTAGAAGCTTAATTTTTTCATAATGCTCTTTGCCTATATCTATTTTGTCACCTTTAAAACAGTTGAAATGGGCGACTTTGATATTGATTGTTTTTTTTTTTTTTTTTTTTTTTGCTCTTTTGGATTCCAAAAAAGCCTTCTTGTATTAAAAAACTGGTTTTTAATAAAAAATTAAAAAAAAAATCCTTTTTAAAGTTTTTTTTTTGCCTCCTTTATAGAATATATGTCATGTAGGCTAAGGCTGAACTGCTGCTTTTTTATTGCTTTTGGCTGCTCTTTTGGATATTATTCATTTTTTTCTTTTGGGGATTCATTCCAAATTATAAACTGATAAATACCTAATATCAGTCAATTATAAACTGCATCTAGAAGGAGGAAATTTATCAAATTGAAAAATACACAATGAACACTTCACATGAGGACACTTTAATTACAATGAAACAAGAAACACTTAATGGTTTATATTCGGTATGAAGAAAAATGAAGTGCCAGCTATTTTCTTAGGTAAAAAATGAAAAGCTCATCCGTTTTAAATGTAATTAAATAAAATAATAAGCAGACTGAAGTAGCTCCAGGAAGATGTTAACATTTTCATCCTAGTTCGTCACTTTTAATCCAAGCAAAATGTTAGGACACTTAGTATCAGTTATTGAGTTTAAGCTTTGATTTCCAAATGCTCACAAAAATTGCCAAATTTAAGAAAGTCGCAACAATAAGTCACCTGTGGTCAAAATACTCAAAGACTCCTCTTTAATCCCCACCCAGGCTCAAAGCTTCTGGTATGGTCATTTCCACAGAATCTCCAAACAGTTTCTTTTTAAAATAGCTTTCAAGCGTAGTTAGGGGTATTTAGCCATTTTTGCTTTTCTTCAAAGATTTGAAAAAAGTTTTATAATATTCCAAATGTTACATTTGTTATATTTGTGCATATTTTCGGTAATCATTTGTGGGGTGATCGAATTTTTAGACCACTGTAGATACGTAAGAACGTTGCAACATCTAGTTCCCTGAGGTCATAAGACTGTCAAAGACTCCTCCTTGAACCTCCCAAATTGAAAGCTTTTATTATGACCTGGCCTTTTAATGTAACTTGGGCACTGGACCAAGGGCGCCATTTTCACTCGAGCGCAACGTTAGGTGGGGATGTCGATATTGCCTTCGTCACACCAATTCGTTTTTTTTGTGTGAATCTGCCTGGTACTTATGAATGAATGTTTTCAAAGTAAACCCGTTTCATCAATAAGAAAAAAACGGGTTGGACGCATATGTCCCTTTCCCTTTGGACAATAAAACCATGCAAGTGCTGTATCAAGTATAAATCATTAAAATCTTGTTATTTTTTTGTCAACTTTTCAACTTTTTGGCATCCCTGCTTTCAATAAAAAAAAAAAAAAAAAAAATCAAGGTACTATCACTTAAATATAATAACTCCCTATCCCCCCCCTCTGGATACCATCTTGATAGGATACCGTCTCTGCTTTAAATAAAAAAAAAAAATAATAATTAACTTATTGGTACCCCTGCTTTCAAAAAAAAAAAAATCGAGGTATTATCATTTAAATATGATAGCTCACTACCCCCCCCCCCTCTGGATACCACCTTGATAGGATGTCGTCTCTGCTTTCAATAAAAAAATTTCGAGATATTATCATTTAAATGTAATACCTCCGTACCCCCCCCCCCCCCTCTGGATACCACCTTAATAGGATACCGTCTCAGCTTTCATTAGAAAAATAATTTACTTAATAATTAACTAGGTCACTATATGGTTCAAACAAACACGTAAAATAACGTTAAACAACTTAGTGTTCTTTGAAAAAAAATTGAGGGAATGAGTAAAGGGGTACAAAGACAACAACAAAAATGTCGAAATTATTCAGGTATACCTCAAATTATTGGAAAACTGAGTCATAGATTCGCCGTGGCATTCAATAAAATCCAAAGAATCTAATTAAAAGGGAGCACACACAAAAGCCAAATTAGGCCAGTAGCCTATGAGAAATCTCAAAATACCCAAGACAATGAACAAGTCCTAATGGGGGGCTCTGGGTCTATCAAAATATTTCAATGGTTTCCCAGGGAATTTGATATCATTTTGTTCTGTCTCCACTTTAAATGAAAAAAATAATTATCTTTTTGGCATCCCTGCATTCAAAAACAAATGAGGTATTATCATTTGAAAATGATAGCCCCCTATTCCCCCCCCCCGTATAAACAATAATTTACAATTTATTTATGAATCATATTTTTGGGGTAACTTCCGGTTCGATCTTTAATTCCCTAACCTTGTACATAGCTTAGTCTATAGCTAAATTTTGTCTCAATAGAAGGTTTTTTTTTTTTGGGGGGGGGGGAGAAGTAAAAATGTTTCAGAAAGAAGATTGTATTTTCTATCAGGCGTTCAACAATTGAGTATTAAACATTAAGAAAATCTTATCTAAAAAACAGCAAAAAAAAAAAAAAAAAAAAAAAAAAAATCTGCAAACTTACAATTCAGCTGTAGAAACAATCTGTCGGCTGTCAATTTCAAAGTCCAACTGAAGGCTGAAGCTGTATAGTAGTGAATGCGTTCTATAATTCTATTCAACTTGAAAATAAAATTCTTGACTACGAATGATGTAAGAAATGGTGATTGGGAAACTGCATTCGAAATGATTTAAACTCATTTCATAAAGACGATACTTTTTTTGTCAACATATTAAGAACTGTGTATATTGAATTATTTGCAATTGCATATTGCATCTGTCTGGTTTTTATGCAAAGTAACAAAAGAGAGAAAATTAATGAACAAGAGAGTAGTGAAGAATTATGGTATGCAAAGTAATATTTGGCAGGGAAAGTCACTGGTGATAAATTGCTAGGGGTGGCACCTTGATTGCGTGATTTTTGGGGATTTGGGAACCAATTTTTTTTTCGGAGAAATACCCAAAAATTCGGGGATAGTGCAAGCCCTGCTTGATTTCTAATCAGGAAAATCGAAATACTAAACCACACGAGAAGGAAAAGCTCCGACTTTGCGGTTGACGCAATAAAGAATTGCCGCAAAATTAATTTAAAGTCAACCGAACGCCGCCGCCTATGCCGGCGGTGGCGTGCCTGCGGAGCGCCAGCGGCGTTCGACCGGGCCTCTCGTCGGCGGCGTTCGGTTGATCCGTCGGCGCGGCGCCGGGGTCTAGTTCCATGTCTGCTTTCACTGGGAAAAATTCAAAAACGCGCAATCTTGATTCTTTGGTGCGGAATCATGAAACTTAACTAAAATCAATCCTAGCCGTGTCTTTTCTGGTATATTATAAAACTATCCTTCAACCGTCATAAAAAATTGTCGCTTGTGTTGTCTCATATTTCGCAAAATGTTTGCGATAATTATTGTACATTACTCTAATATAAATAACAACGAAAACCACTGCCTTCCCATCATACAAACTATAAGGAGGATAATGCAATGAGGAAATTTTGAATTTTAGACGGAAACTAATTAAATATTTTTGCTATACATCTAATGGTTGTCTCGACAAAACAAAACAATAGAACGAAGATAAAACTCAACTTACAATAAAGAGCGAAAAAATTAAAATCAAATCCTTCAATAAAACGGTCCTAATACCGTTACTCAGCTCAAACAAACTCGGCTAAGACTTTCTTTATTGTTTGTGTAACGTATCTTCTTAAATATTCTGTTTATTGTTTGTATGACTGTAATAAATATAAAAAATATTCATTGGCATATTAGGCTGGCTATGAAAGTACGATAATTGAGCAGTCTCTTTCATCCATCGGGGAGCAAATAAAAAGCCAAACTTCCTTGAACGGAGTAGAGAGAGGTCGTAAGAAAATGTGTAAAGTGAATTGAAACTTCGTGAGAAGGATTAAAGCTTTAAAGATTTTGGAAAACGAGGAGCGTGCACCGCTCTGGTGGCCTCAGGTCGCTTGTTTGTGCGATCAGCTGTTAGTAGTAATAATATAGTAGTTAGCTATTTGAGTAATATATTAACAATTGTTATTTATGACCTCAGCACATTGTCTTTTCAGTGAATAGCTGTTTGTACTTAAGCGTTTGCGCAAAGTAGTTTGGGAAAGTGGCAGCCCATCTTTTTATACAGGATTATTAAAGAATCTTATAAGAGTCTTTATAATCCCAAAGAATATTATAAAAGCCTTCAAGGAAAAGAGACTTCACGGTGTCCACAAAAGTAGCCCTAAGATAATCATATTTGTTCTCCACGAGTTCGTTCCGCTGGACTATAGGTAATTGCCTCTTGCCTAATGCGATTCTGAACTACTGTTTATTTTTAGTAGACTAAGCATGATAAATATTGATTGTAGATTCATGTAAGGAAAGGGAATAGGCTGACGGGTTTGATCAGTTCTTCTCTGGATTAATCAGTCTAAAATCTTGAGAAATTTTAGGTTGTCTGTAGTTTTATATAAATGACTTATTTATTAAATTGTGCACCAATAGTAACAAAAGGGAGTACTGGGATATGCAAAATAATTTAGTAGAATTGTATGATTGTTGTACGTAATGATTGTCTGATTGTCGATTGTCGGAAAAGTAACAGTGTAAGCTTATTAGTCAGTAAAAATATGGTTTTGACCCGGCATTTGAGTTAAAGAAATGTTTTTTTGCCGTCAAAATATTCTGAAATAACATATTATCTCTTAATGACATCTAAAATCCCCTTTTTTCAGGGAACAGAGGAGAAAGGCGGGGGAATTTAAATTTCTGCAATATTTCCTGGATTAAAAGGTCGTTTCCCTTTAATTATAGTCTAGGAGACCAAAAATTACATCAGAATTGGAAAATTGTATCTTTTTACCCCATTTCCATCCCAAGCGAGGTCAGAAAAGGATGGAAGCACTCTTTTTTTGCTATTGACATACTTTTGGTTTTACGTTTCTGGTCTACGTTTGGTTTTAACTTCATTGCAATTTTCACGCCCTTGAAGTTAAATGTTAATCATATTGGTTCATAATGGTCCAAAGAAATGTTGTGAGGCAGCTTGTTGAGGCTACGTTTGAGGCTTTTTTAATTACATTGCAATTTTCACGCCCGTGAACTCAAATATGAACTAATATTGGGCCTCTATTAGTATCAACCTGACTTCAGAAGTGAAGGGAGGGGGGGGGATAATTTTTCTGACAAAGGCATTTTTTTCTTGGGTTTCTTGTTTTTTTTTCGGGGCAAAAGAGTTCAAACCTGAACAGAATATTTTCTTCAAATTCTCTTTAAGGTCTGTCCTGACTCTCCCACTCTTTTTTTCACACTCACCCTTTAGCATAGGGGGGGGGGGGGGGGGATGAGAACATCAGAAGATCGCCACCTTTCAGGTAACGATTCTTCGAATCTAGCTCTGTACAAGCGTAGAACAGCTTGTCGCAATTCTTTATTGTCCGCTGAAGAGCAGTAAAATATCTGACTAGCTTCGAAAAACCTAGCATCAGCTGGGGCGTTCAGTACTGAAGCTTTGCCAACAGCGACTTTGTAACCTCTGATGGTAGCTTCATCTTCAAGTAGCAAATGTCAAAAATCTGTTCAGGGTCAGTAGGAACTTCAGTCTGGAAATAAAGAGGTGCTTACTCTGTTTTTGCAAAGTGCCTCAGCAAGACCAATAAGTCGGTATCATCTCCAATCAAGCTTGTCTCCCTCTTCTTGGCTGGAGAAAGTGCAGTTTTGCTATTAAAATGTCTGCCTCACCTTTGGCTTCTTGCTTGTACTTGAGACCCGGCTTCCACGACTTTCCCAGCTATCACCTTTATGATATTTGACTTATTGTCAGAGTCGGAGAGAAAGTCTTCTTTCTTACGACCAAGCTTCGTGGCAGAAGTGAGTTTGGGTGCGAATACTGCACAAATTAAGATTCTGATTCCCCCCCCCTCTGACTTCGCTTAGGGTGGAAATTGGGTACTAAATTATAGAATGTTTTGATTCCAATGTCATTTTCGGTCTCCCCTGACTTCAATTAACAGGAAATGACCATTCAATCTAGAAAGTATTGCCAAAATTCAAATTCGAGGCTTCCCTCCCTTTCCCCCTCTTTTTTCCCCGAAAAATTGGTATTTCTGCACGGGTGCTTTCAAGCGATTATGGATATGTTATTAAACACATTTTTTCTCAACATTTTGGTGTCCATTTGGGTGCGACTACTTCACAAATTAAGATTCCAATTTTTCACCCCCCCCCCCTCTGACTTCGCTTAGGGTGGAAATTGGGTACTAAATGATATAATATTTTGATTCCAATTTTTTTTTCGGTCTCCCCTGACTTGAATTAATCCGACACGACCTTTTAATCCAGAAAGTATTGCTGAAATTCAAATTCGAGGTTCCCCCCTCCCTTTCCCCCCTTTTTCCCCGAAAAAGGGGTAATTCCGCACGGGCGACTTCGAGTGACTCTGAATATGTTAATACGCCAATTTTTCTCAACATTTTGGTGTTCATTTGGGTGTGAATACTGCACAAATTAAGATTCCGATTTTTCACCCCCTTCCCCCGTGACTTCGCTTAGGGCGGAAATTGGGTACTAAATGATATAATGTTTTGATTTCAATGCTATTTTCGGTCTCCCCTGACTTGAATTAATAGGAAACGACCTTTCAATCCAATCCAGAAAGTATTGCTAAAATTCAAATTCGAGGTTCCTCCTCCCTTTTCTCCCTCTGTTTCCCAAAAAGGGGTTTTCTGCACGGGCGCTTTCAAGCGATTTTGGATATGTTATTAAGCAATTTTTTTTCAACATTTTGGTGTTCATTTGGGTGCGACTACTGCACAAATTAAGATTCTGATTTCTCCCTTCTTCCACCTCTGACTTCGTTTAGGGTGAAAAGGGGTACTAAATGATGGAAATATGGATTCAATTCCGACGTTATTTTTGGCCTCCCCGGACTTAAATTAATATGAAACAACCTTTCAGTCCAAAAATGAGAAATACAAGAGCGTTAAACGAAGGTAAATTTGTTTATTTTGAAAGGGGTTGAAATAGTAGCAGTCCGCTTTCTTTTATGGACGCTCTGTTATTGTTGGGGAATAGATTAGAAAGTAAGCTCCGTCATTTGATTCAATATAGTTTCCAATATACTTTTAGCCTCACTTTACTTCCATCCTAGTTACAGCGATAGCTGCAACCTAGTAAAGAGTGAACTACAGCCCATAGTAACCGGAAGTTAAAAACGCATTTTGATTCAGGATTGATAACTATTATATAGTTTCATCTTAATGGTAAAAGTTTATTGCGGAAACAAATTTTCAGAAACCTTTAAGAAAAGCTTGAAACCCCTCTAAAATGGCGGCAGCTATGAAAAGTGTACCATCAGAATCGCAATAATCACAATGGTCGAATATCCTATACATGAGGTTATGAGCCACTCTCCTCTCTTGAAAAACAAGAAAAACCGGCAGTGACGCGTCTTTCTGTTTTTTTTTTTTTTCGCCAGGGCTAGAAGGCTACCACAACATCGTAGAGAGATGTTTAATAGCTCATTTCAAAGACCTTGATCGTGTCTAGAAGGGTTTTGTGTGGTTGTCTTGATAACGCCATCGTAAAGCCATATGGCACCAACTGAAGTTGAAAGGCTGGTAAGCTGGTAATCTCAATGGTCTAAAATCCTTAACGGGAGGCTTATAATCCCTCCTCTTGTATACTCCCCCTCCCAGACTCGTAAATGAAAACTAAAAATTGCGTTAAAAAACTGCCAAAAAATATCATGTAATTTTGATTCAGGAATAACAACTGTTATTTATGTCTATCAAGACACTAAGAGTTACTTGTAAAAACAATTTATCGGGAATTCTGAAAAATAACTTGAAACGCCGAAGTATCTCTTTTTTTTTTTTCGTTTTTATATCTATTGTACTGGCTGGGCAATGGAATGTCTTAGTAAGCTGGTTAAGAGCTCATTTGAAAGCTAAGATTTATATCTATGCGCTCAGTATAAGTTTGTTTTGACAACGTCATCGTAAAGTGGCATATGGCACCGAAAATGGGGCTTTTTGTTCATTTCCATAGTGGGATAGGCTTGGAAGCATAAAGACTGTACCATTGAAATCTCCATACTAGAAAATCCTTAGTTGAATGGGTGGAATCCCTGTTTGAAATACTGCACCTCCCAGTCCCATTAGTAAGCGAAATTTAGGAAACGATTTCTGGAAGAAAAGAAACTGTACAGTGAAAAAATGGTTTCACTCAAATTCAAAAGCTGATTCAGGAATGATGATAAATTCAATTTATGTTTACACTAGCAGTAAAAGTTACTTACGAAAAGAAATTTTAGGGAATTTTGAAAAAGAGCTTGATATCCTGATGCGTTTTGTTTTTCCTTTTTTTTCTCCAGTGCAAGCGGGCTACTGGAATATCGTAGGGGCGTCGAAAGGGGTGGCGAAATGAAGGTTTCGCCACGCGGCTTTTACTTCCCCATCCCGTCTAGGCGTGCATGAATTGGTCACCAATTTTAACATCACACACAGGCCGAATTTTTTGGGGACAGGAAGAGGGCACGGGTCTTCTTTAAGTTCGGTAATTTCCTTGTTTTAATAATGTACTCTTCATGATAGTTTTTAGGATAATTTAAGGATCATTCTCTTTGAAATGTTGAAATCCAAGATGGGAAAAATAATTAAAGTATTACTTTCTTGTGAGAAGCATTTTTTTGCAGCATTGCGGCTGAAAAATTGCAATAATAACGAGACGATTTTTTGTAAATTATATTAATTACACATTAAATTTTTTTAATGTCCTTCAGTTATCGAAAATCTCTGTATATTTCAAATCGGACAGTATTTCATATTAATTGAATTTTTCATCTGCAACTTCTCGAAAATACTGATGATAATATGCCCCTTGTACCTGTACTTGTACGTGTAGCAGGACCATGCGTTTTTCGCCTTTCCTGGCACATGAAATTCTTTTGTTTTTTGGGAGTTTGTTTAACCCGTGGATTAAACGTTGTATTCTTCATGATAATATAGTTTTAAGGACCAGTTCTGAAATTCAGCTCCTTGGACTTTGTGTGTGAGGAAATTGCCAATTTTTGTGGATAAGTTTATGAGAGGTGGAAGATAGAACCTATATTCAATGTCCTGCTTCAACAAAACTCATGGTGACTTATTTTGTTTCTTTGCCTATGTTCGACAAAGATCTTCTCGTAAAGTTTATTGCGTATAGTTAAAAAATACAAAAACGAATGACAGTTAAATTAAAAAAAAAAGAGAATTAGGCTAATTTACGCTGCATATATCTGCAAAAAACTAGCTCAAATAAACTGACTCGCAATATCTTCCTATATTAATTGTTATTCGTTTTAAGTTTCAACTTCAATCTTTACTTTTATCAGTTTTTACAGGCAGCGCTTTTGCCTGTGCTGTCTGTCATGGCGCATGCTTCAGCACTGCAAAAGAGGAATAAACCGAAAATTCGTTTCATGTAGCATTGATTTTACACACTGACTTATAAAGTTCTCATTTCTGTATACATTTTGTTCTTCTGTGATTAAAAGGTAGTATGGTCCTCGTCGTAATTCAGCAACAAATTCGATGTTTCACGGAACGCACATGCCCGGGGTATCCGTCTGTTATACGATTCTGCTCTTCGTACGAGTCGGGTCGGTGACTAACGTCTCAGAACATTTTTATCTTCTTAAAAATTTGACCTTTTAATATCAAAAGTAAGCGACTCAGCCCAATAGTTACCGAAACTCTAAAAAACAGAATTTTATAGATACATCGAAGAACTGGCTTTTTATGCTGATTCCAAATGTATAAAATTTATTAAGTCAGTCTAATGTTACCGATCAAAAGCTACGAGCCTGAGAATTTGCCTGATTTTCGCAAAAGGAGGAAACAACCCCAAAAAGTAAAGCGATCTTAACGAATATCACACCATTCGATTCAGCAATTCAGAGAACCATAATGTAGAGGTTTCGAGCTCCTATCCACAATTTTTTTTTTTTTTTTTTTTTTTTTTTTTTTTTTTTTTTTTTTTTGAGCGGTGATCGTATCGGATCAATGGTTCTAGAAGATCGAGAGAGAGTTAATTTTGAACGGAAATTAAAAGTTCTAGTGTCCTTTTTAAGTGACCAAAAATATTGGAGGGCAACTAGCCCCCCTTTCCGTGCCCCCTTTTCTCCAAATACATCTGATCAAAAGTTTGAGATAAACATTTGATTCATAGTTTAAAGTCCAATAACTATGCCTTTGGGAATCCCATGGCACCCATAGTCCCCGGAGAAAGGGCTGTATGCTACGCAATTTGCCCATTCTTCACATATAGTATTTGTTGCTGGGAAATATATGGACATATTTTGGAAGGATTTTTCTGAGGGAAGAAGGCGTCCACGGGGAGAGTGTTCTATGGGGGGGATTTTCCATGGAAAATTTATCATGGTAGGGGGTAGGGAAGGGGATTTCCTGGCATGATTTGAAAAAACGGTCAAAAATTAAATGACAAAACAACAAGTATTTTTTAGCTGAACGTAAGGAACAACAGTAAAACTTAAAACGACCAGAAATCATTCCGTATATGAGAGAGGTTGGCTTTCTCAACCCTCGCTTTTTACGCTAAAGCTTGACTTTTTGTCACAATACTTTAAGAAAGACTGCTCAAAGACAAGGGCAGTTGAATCTGAATTAGAAATTTTTAAAGAACTTTAAGACTTTAGCATAAAAAGCCAGGGTTGAAGAAGGAACAGGCACTCTCATATACGGAATAATTTCTGTTAATTTCATGTTGTAATGCTGCTCCTTACTTTCTGTTGAAAGAAACAGTTGTTTTTTGGCCAAGTTGAATGTCTTACAATTGATTCATGATATACTTGTGAGTACAAGTTAAGGAATATTGTTTTCTGAATGAAAAGCCAAATTCTTGCTGCTAGTTTTTTCTCCACTTAAACTGCCTTGGTTCTTTGATGAATGCTGCCTAATCTGTTTGTGTGCATCTATACACAGGAAGTCCCATCCTCCAAATTTCTTATAAGTCTCTCCTTCTCCTCATAAAAAAAGTAAAAAAAATGTTTGCTATCTTTCGGTTTTTTCTTTACTTTTAGTGTCTGTTTTCGAAATATGTAGTAATTGTCAAAATGATACGGTTTATCAAAGCTAAGAAATGTGTTTAATTTACTCATATTTTTAAAAAAGATTAAAGTTCATTATTTTGTTTTAAACGAAAAAAAAAAAAAAAAACAGTCAAGTTGGTAGGAAGGTGCCGAATGGGTTGATTGGTGATTTAAATGACAAATATAAGGAATTATAAGGAAGATTTGAAAAAGGTTTGGGGTATTTGGGGAGGGGAGGAGCGCCAAAGATAGCCCTTTTTTGTTATCCACTCTATAGGCTATAGTATTTTCTAAACGGTCGACATTTTTGAGCCAAACATAACTTTCAATTTTTTAATGGAGAATGTGTGTTATTTGTATATTTTTTTTCATCTTGATGTAAAACTTAGTTCTGAATTGAGCATAAGAAATGTAATAAGAAGTAAAGGCAATATTCTGAAAGTCAGCTTTCATTTATTCTAGTTTGGATTTAAAAGAAGAAAAAAAGAACCCTACCAATTTGGACGACAGAGTAATTCACCCGGCCAATTGTGGCGCTTTAACGGTAAGACTTGGTTTTGAATTTAAGCTGTATGCTTGCCAAATCGGATAACTCCCTAATATAGAAAGGTAAGATTAGCGACATTGGTAATTTATATGGCTAACATTTATTTCATATCTTGTATTTGCTTGCATGTTCAAGCAAGGGCGCCTAACAAGAGAAGCGTACATTCCTTGACTATGAGAGGTTACTGGGAGTGATTTTACAATTGATTTAAAAATAAATGTTATTATAATATCACTAATAATGTTCTATGTATGTATTTCAGGGATTGATCTTATACCTTGTTCTATAGAAGGCACAAGATTATGATTAAAAGGTTTGCGAACATGGAAACAGGGAATCCCTGTATTAAGTTTGATAAGGTGTTTAAGGACATCCTAGCATGCAGTCCACTGACATTGCTTATAAGAAAGTGGGGTACTTATGCACTATGCGGTACCCACCGCTATATAATGTATAAGGAAACCAGACATGGAGACCCGTCAAACGGGAATTTGCTATCTAAATTGATTGCAAAGCGTGATTTCTTATCGAGTTTACACTATTTAAACGATCGTTTTTTTGGGGTTTGGGGCGGGGGGTACCTATGTTAGGTTAGGTTACGTATTTAATATATGCTGTGCTTTACCCCTCACCCCCCCCCCCCCCCCTAATGTGCAAATATATAGCCCAAAATTTGTTTCTAAACTATTATATATTCATCCTCTTTTATTTCATTAGCATTAACCAAACTTGACTTCTTTCGTGGGGCCCGTATAATTCATAAGTACCGAAAGTAGTTTATTATTCAATGGTTCAATATTTATTTATTAAATTAATTTACACAGTTTTTCCGCGGAAAGTATAAAGCCAATATAAAACTTAAGATGAACATTAAGCAAACCTCTGGCGCCAAGGCCCTGTAAAGTGTTACATTAACTGTGACCCATGAATAACAGTTGCAGAGCAACGCAAAAGACAGTGCCTATAGGATTAGGCTTGAACTTTCTAAGGGCGTAACAAAGTTAATGTCTTTAACTGTCACTTAACTGTTAATGTCTAACACCTTTAGTTTAGTTTCAATAGGCCATTGTTATGCACGTGGATTATGTAAATGTACCACTTTCTCACAGAGTCGGATCGAGCACGTTCACCTGAATCCATAATTGCAGCAGTTAGCCAGGTTTGTTGAATGGATTCTATCTGATGAAGAAATTTTGGTTATCCTCCCCACCGAGGTCAAATCAGGTGTACGGGCAGATCAGGTTCTAATCAGATCAGGACAACCACGGATCTAGGTTTTACTTTATGGCAAGTTTGATATGATTATGATAAGAATTAGAAACCTCTTTTTCTTCTTCCCTGAGGTAAAATCAATTCTGAGGTAGAGATCAGCATAGGCTGGGAACCTGCAAAAGAAATAATGTGGAGATATGTACGTACTTTCCTCATACTTTGTGTTACTTTCTATTCCTGCACTGAGGTCAGATTCGTCCCACGCCTCGAAAAGCAAAGAAAGACTTTAGCTGCTACCTCTCATCAAGTTTGGTTGAGTTTGAACAGTATCTTCCGATAGATATCCAAATAAACAAGCTGTAGAACCCCTCCTCCTAAAGAGATTTGATCCTTTCTGGACTCTGAAAAACCACATGGTGCAAATCCTGTCACTTCCCATCAAATTGTGTTGCAATACAGAAAAGGCTCTTTCAGATTAGCTTACCACAAGAATTTACCCCTTCTCTCATTATCCACAGAGATAGGATCATTTTTGGACACCAAAAAAGTAGAAGTAGGAGACCAGCTCTCATAGCCAAGTTCTATCTATGCATTGCAACCTGTTCTGGTAAAGGTCAAGATGAGAAGAATGGAGGAATCTCTTCTTCCTAGAAAGTTCGGGCCAGATACGGATCTCCAAAAGGCAACACTAGGGCATTTAGCTTAATCATATTTTGCACCAAGTTTGGCTAGGATCTGATATTACTTTTTGTATATGTGCTGTTGACAGAATTTAGAATTTCCCTTTCTCCTGCCCCCGAAAAAAAAATAATCTAGAATGGTCCAGTTTCTCAAAGACACAATAAAAATACTTGCTCTTATGCTTTATTGAGTTGAGTTAGAATCTGACGACTCCTTCTGAAAGATGATTTTGGTGCAAGAGATTAGCGTTGCTCTTCCTCCTTCACAGAGGTTGAATCGGTCATTGATTCAAAAAGGCAGAAATATCAAGTAAGCTGTTACTTCAGACTGAGTGTGGCTGAGATCCGACTAACCGTTGGTTATCGTTCTGATAACCCAGATATATAGATCTTGTTTCCATCCCCGCTGAGTTTGGATTGAATTCTGATATCCAAAGGGAATAATCAAGACTTATTTTCAGTTTTGAATGAACCTAAATGACTTAATTCGTATGTTTGTTGATGTTTATTTCAATAAACATTCCAAATAAGCTTCTAGTCTCGTTAAGATCTGTAACCCTTCGGGTAGATATTTTGATAACACCCCATTTAAATTAGATTACGTGTGTGAGGTCCTGAAAAGGCGCCATCCTCTTCCTTAGTTCCCACCAAGTTTGATTGGAATCTGACTACCACCCTTCCTATCCAACAACCTTTTGCGCTAGAAGTCTTCTTGACAAGAATATGGAGGATCCCTACCTTTCTCTTCCTCCAAAATGTCGTTCGGGTTCTGGTCCCCAAAAGGTATTACCAGGACATTAAGTATTACCTCCCTTTAAGTTTGTTTGAGATCTGACCTTTTTTCTGTTAGATGCTGTGGTAACTTGAGTTTAGAGATCTTCTCCTCCTACCCCTGCAGAGGACGAACTATGTTCGAACGCCTAAAAGGCCTAATTGACACTTATTCTCTCTCACTTCACACAGTAGCTGCATTTTGGATCTCAAAGGGTACATCTAGACTATGTAACTTACCTTACACCCTGTATGATTGACATTTGATGATCTCGTATGGCATATGCCCTGGAGGCAATTATTTAGAATTTCCCCTCTCCCATAGAGGTTGGCTTGTTTCCAAACCCAAAAAGGCCCAACTCATGCTATATCTATTACTGCCCACTGAGTTTTGTTGGAATGTGACGATTTCTTTTGAAAAATATCTTCCAAAAGAGACTAGGGACATCCTTCCCCTTCCCTGCATAGGTCAAACAAAAGATAAAATTAATACATCGAAAGTAACCACTGACTAAGTTTTGTTGAGATCTGACAAATCTTTCCGGGTTTTGTTATGATTATGTGATGTTGTTCTGATATTGTTCAATAAAAAGATCAACAAAGATTCTTTACCTTTCCTACCTTCTGTTTTCAATTGACAACACCTTTTTAAAGGCCGTGTTGTTTCGTTTTACGTGAAAATTTGGGGTGAAAGCAAAACTACGCAGTAGCTTGTGACTGCAGCAATTGAACAAGTACAAAAATATTGGTTATTTCTAGGCTACCGCTCTGGTGTTGAAAGTGGAAAAAGCTTAGACAATTAAGTTTTCGTAAATGGTAGGGTCATTCTAATAAGAATAATAAATATTTTTCTTTCATCAAATCAAGCGTCTAGAGTTTTTAGATCAAAATGAAGTTGCTGGAATTCTTTTCTTATTTGTCCAGGAATGCCGGCAGGAATTTTTGGAAGCTTTACGTTCTCAACTGACAACTTCTGGCAGGAAAGGAGGCTCAGTCTCAAGCTGGGGTCTATGAACTGCGTCAACTCCCGGAGCCTTGGGGTTCTGCACGTCCACACAAGCCTAAGAAGCTTAACTACAATGAAGCTATTTATTTCTTGTTCCGCCTCGGTGATTCTTCCAATTTTGGCGACTTATCCGATGACAGCACAGAAGAAGACCCAAGTTACATGGCTACGGGTGTGTCTAAAATGTGACTGCTGCTCCTGAAGGGCTGGAAGAGAGGCCCTAGCAGCCCAGTCAACCTAGAAGAAATGGAAACTCTGAGTGATATATCATATGAAAACAAAAAGAATGTAAAGAAAGTGGAGAGAGCATTAAAATAAATATGAACTAAGGAGGTGTGAAGTGGAGGCCATGGATAAAATTGCCGAGGATCTGGAAGATGCAGCTAGACGCCATAATAGTAAAATATTGTACTGGCATGTTAACAAATTGAGAGGGAGTAATCAATCCGGATTTGGCCCAGTTAAAAATAGGAATGGGGCCACAATTAGCGATAAGGAAAGAACTAAAGAGAAATGGGCCGAACATTTTGAGAATTTGCTTAGCCGAGATAGAGTTGCAGGAAAAGATTTTGTGATACCTTGGATGTGAAGGAAGATTTGTTTTATGAGGAAAATTAGCGACAGTTCTAAAAGGATTAAAAAATAATAAGTCTGATAGGGTGGTAAATGAGTTTCTTAAATATGGTGGCTCTGAGGTTAGAAATAAGTTACTGAAGATTATGAATAGGATTTTTGAAAAAGGGAAAGTACCTAACGATTTTAAGAAAACCCTAATTTGGCCACTTTATAAGAAAGGTGATAAATGTGAGTTTGGTAATTATCGAGGCATTAGTCTGGTCTCTGTAGGTAGTAAATACTTAGTAATATGATACTTTTTAGACTGAGAGATGCCGTAGACAATGTTTTGAGAGAAAGAACAGTGCGGTTTTAGAAAAGGTAGAGGATGTGTCAACCAAATTTTCACTCTTAGGCTAATAATTGAGAAGTGCCTGAGTTGTCAAACACCTTTGGTCCTTAGTTTTATAGATTGTGAGCAAGCGTTCGATTCTGTTGATAGAAGAGCTTTAGTAAAGGTTTATTCTTTTATGGTATACCAGACAAATACATTAAAGCGATTATTTCTATGTACGAGAATAACACTGCTGCGGTTAAGGTAGGAAGTGAGGTTAGCAGCTGGTTTTATATTAAATCAGGAGTTAAGCAGGGTTTTGTTCTATCCCCCTTTATATGGACTATTTTGATGGACTTTGTCTTAAGGAGCACAGGAAAGGCAATGGGAGACTACGGAATCAAACGGGGAGGAAAAAGTCTCCTGGAGTTAGATTATGCTGATGATTTAGGCATCCTAGATGAAAGTGTGAACAAAATGAATGAAGTTTTAGAGGTTTTGCGAGTTCAGGGTGCTAGAATAGGTTTGAAAATTAATGTTAAGAAGACTAAGTCACTAAGACTAGGAATAAGTGAAGATGAAAAGGTGACGTTGGGTAATGAAAAGATTGATCAGGTGGGCAGCTTCACATACCTTGGTATTATTATTAATAAAGATGGTGGGAGCAGGGAAGATGGTAAAAGTAGAATAGCCAAGGCTCAGGGTGTTTTTTCACAGTTAAAAACAGTTTGGAAGAATAGGAAGATAAATCTGCAAGCCAAGATTAGAATATTAGAAGCTACAGTGATGACAGTGGTCAAATATGGCTCTGAAACATGGGTGCTCAGAAAAAACGGATGGAGACTTGCTGATGTTTTCTAGAGAAATTGCTTAAGGATTTTTCTGGGTACCCGGCTGACTGACCGTATTTCAAACAATAGGCTATACGAAAAATGTGGTTCAATACCACTCTCTAGGGCTATAATGAAAGAAAGGTTGAGGTGGCTAGGGCACGTTTTGAGGATGGAAGATGACAGATTGCCGAAGGTTGTTCTTTTCGGCCAACCGTCTAGGGCTAAACGGAAAGCAGGTCGTCCTCGTCCTCGTGGGGTGGGAGGACTTCATAAAGAAAGATTTAAAGGAAATGGGAACTTCGTGGGCGGGTGTAAAAAGGGAGGCTTTGAATAGATTGGGATGGAGGGGGAGCGTGCGTAGCTGTGTTAGTCTCAGGCGGCTTGGTGCTGCGGTTAGTTGTTGTTAGTAGTAGTAGTAGTAGTAGTAGTAGTAGTAGTAGTAGTAGGAAAATGTTGTATGTTCATTTCCAAGGAAAGAACAGTGATATCTGTTCTAAAAGAAATTGACAGTAGAGGATGGTCCCTCTTGAGGATCTAAGGGACCATCCCTTAGGAGGATTTAGTGGTTCATCTGATCCCCACCTAAGTAAAAGAGAAAGGCCGGTGAAGGAAAGGGAAAGGAAAATGACTACAGGCGGGTCCACCCTGGAATTGACATGGATAAATTAATGTTTGCTTACGATAGTGAAATTTTTGATCTGGCTACTGGAGAAAACTGAATTCTATCATTTGACTACTTACAACAAAAGCCTCTTCTCCAATGGCAAGAATCTTGCCAAAGAAATAAGGAGCTTGGTAGGTATCTCTACCTTGATGAGATTACACGGGTTGCCACAGACGAGATTGCACTGGATCAGGAAGCATGTAGTTCCTCGTATTTTCCAGACTGTGTCCCACAACAGATTGCAGAGGCTGCGGAACAACCTACATTTGACCAACGAGCAAGACAAGAACGAAGGGAATATATTTTGGAAACTAAAACGCTGATTGAAGATGTTCAATGACGTTGTCAGAGTCTTGAGTCCGAAGAAAATTTATCTACAGATAATCCAGTTCAAAGGGAAAACTGGAATAAAACAATGCATCAAGTCCAGACCAAGCTGCCTGAGAACACAGCTACGCACGCTCTTCCTCCATCCCAATCTATTTAAAACTTCCCTCTTTAAACCCTCCAAAAAGTTCAATTTATCTAAAATCCTTCCTTACGATCTCCTACCCCGATTTGGAGAGGACCTGCTTTTGTTTACCCCTAGATGCTTGGCCGAAAATGAAGATCTTTCACAGTCTGTCATCTTTCATCCACAGAACCTGTCCTAGCCATTTGGCCCTTCTCTTCTTATAGCACTAGAAAGCTGGTACAACCACATTTTTCGAACAGCTTACTGTTTGTAATACTATCTGTCAGAAGGGTGTCCAAAAGAATCCATAGACAATTCCTCTGTAAAAGTATCTAATAAATGCTTCCCGTCTTTTGGAGCGCCACGTTTCAGAACCAAACCTGACCATTGCCATTACTGTCGCTTCCAACATTCTAATCTCGGTTCGCAAACCTATTTTTCTATTCTTCCGAACTTTTTTTAACTGGGGAAAAGTCCCACGGGCCTTGGATATTTTTTTTTAACATATTCACTGCATCTACCATCTTAACTAATAATACTACATTAGCAAGTGATTCCATCCACTTGGTAGATTTTTTCGTTACCCAATATCACCTCTTCACCTTCACTTATTCTCAGTCTGACCGACTTAGTCTTCTTAACATTAATCTTCAAGCTTATTCTTGTGCTTATTCTTAGCTCTTAAAACCTCCAAAGAATAATTCATTTTGCTAACATTTTCATCTAGGACGTGTAGCGATAAAAAAATATAGACTGAGACAATTGCGGTAATGAAGATTGATCGTGTCAATGTAATGTTATGCTTTGAAGCTGTGAACTTACACCTTATAAGTTCTCCGATAGCGCCACTTAGAGCGCTAAGGGCTTTGCCATATATAATATTATGATTTAAAGCGGTGTACCGATCGCGCCACTCGCTGAAAGCGAGAAAATAAAATATGTAATTATATAAATGTAACCTCTTTTCCTTGGGTTATCTCGAAACCATTACCTGTTATGTTATGTAGAAATCAGATCCCTGGGAGCGCTGCCTTGGAGGCATACGAACTAATTATCTGTCATGCTACTAGGTACAGACATATAAAATAAGGTAAACACAAGTAGAAAAGCAATAGTTTTATTATGACTTACATATTTAGGTGTACAGTAGTGGTTCACTTCAATGACAACGACAAAGGCAAGGATAAATTGGCTCTCAAAGATAATGTTGAGGGCAATAGAGACAATCCGTAATTGAAACAAAAAACAGTTTTTTTTCACTATATCACACAAATAAAACTCCTGTGCATTACTAGCTTTTTTCACGATTGGCCCAAGTCCTGTGGAGGGGGCTGCTACTTTGTAATTATGTTCGCAAACGTACATCATTATGCGGACTGTTCGTCCAATAATTTGTTTTTAAATATTTCTGATGATTCTAACGTTCACACTCTCTTATAACTTAGACTTCCTGCGAAACATTGTATCTATCATTTTTCTTATTACCAAAGATCTTAGCGAAATTCAAAACCGTCTAGCCGCATTGTTTGACTTAAGCTAAAATGCAATTTCTCTTTTTGCTGATTAAGAATTTAGACTCTTGGAAACGGTATTTGAACTCAATTAGGGGACGTGTAATTTCTGTCGGAATTATCTTTAGAAAAAAGGAATTTTATTTTTTGTATTTTTAAATATATCACAATTTACTCACGGTACATATTACCCTTCCCATTATTTAATGACATCCCGTCATTAGGACTTGCTTGGGCTTTTGAAATATTCGCTATTTATTTGCTATTTATTCTACATAATTTTGATTGGCATTGTATTTTTTATATTTTTATTTTGGCTTAATCAGGAGTGCTAAAAAATTTTCTCTATTACTTTTCTTATTTTATTCTACATCCCTATCTAAAATTCATCTACCGACTAAGATTATTCATGGTTCTAGCCTAGCTACTATACTAAAGATTTTTTTTTTCTACATCTAACACTGATTACTTTTACATTTCCAACAAGTTTGAGGCTATTCTACCTTTACATAAGATTTTTTGAGAATTCACCATTTTACAAGTTTTTTTTGACTTAACTGACTATAGGGCACACTGCTTCCTATCTAAGCTGCATTAAATGAATAGTACGAAAACGCTACACATAACTCTATCTGAACATCTAACACTTCATATAAGAACGATTTAAAACACACAATATTATGTTTACCACGTTCACTGGTAAACATTAGGACACTTTCACTGGGGATGTTTGCTATGTAATATTAATGATAGAATATTGGAATTTTTGAGTTATCGAAGTTATTAAGATGTAACATATGTAAATTATTCATTCACCTTCGTGTCTCTTAGCGTACTATTAAATTATTGTCCTTCACTCTTTTCGTTAAAGCACTTACGATATGGTTTTCTTAGAACGTTCTCACACGACAAGCTTCTGTAATTGTCAAATGGGAAATAATACTTCCAACTACAGGTGGGGGAATATGCTATCAGAGTTCATTCTCACCTTCTTTTTAATAGTTCATAGGGTGCGTTATCATTAAGGGGTTGAACACCGGGTCTGCGTTAATTTTCTTCTCAGCATATCATTTTTGTGGATATTTTAAAGCACATAGAGAATGTATTTCTCGTATAAAATTGTTCATTCGTGCACTTAGGGATCACAGTTCTCATATAAAATTGTTAGTGCCTGGCTTGCGTCTATTAACCTTTGTGGTGATTCCTTAGTTAATCACAGGGGAATTGAAGTTTGGATTTGGAATCGGTCGACATCAAACTTTAGTGACTCCTTCAACATATTGTCTTTAACTTCTGGGAGGAGTATATTGTCACTAAGGGGTTAATCACTGGGTTGAATTTTGGTTTTCGTAATTCAATTATTGGTTTCCAAGTCCATTTGTCAGAAATTATATCTTAACATCTATAGGATAACAGAAATATGAACTTTTCACACAGAGGGGCTAGGATGGATTCCGAGAGATGGTCGAAAGGGATTCGACGCGTGAGTCTGTGACACATAAATAATTTTTTGGGTCATCAAATATCATAACTATACGGTCATATGGTACATGGGTAATCCATAATGATTATCAAAGGCGATATTTATGTATGTATATCTTGTACTGGTCGATGAGGCTCTCAGGATTTATGTGATTATATAGTTCGATAATGCATTGGATACTGAGATTCAAATATAATGTTATCTGATACGTAATATGGTTCATGGTCGAGGAAACAACGATCAAAAGGTAACTGTAATTTTCGTAGATGAAGCTGGGATGAAAATTTGCTGTAGTCTATAGTGAGTACTCTTCGTTGGTTGAGGTATGATGAAAATAGATGCTACTAGGTTGTATCTGCACTGGACAACTCATTGTAATGATCGATATCCAATATGTCAATCCACTTCCTGTAATAAAATAACGAGGCAGAATCACACGTTCTTTAAAATCAAGTAGTTATAATATATGATAAACAATACGATTAGTTACAATAAATGGTTAACGTTATACTACAAGGTAATATCAAGCATATGGCAATGTTAATATGCATATATTGTTTTTAACAAACTGGCATTGCTATTTCTATTATATAAGTGATTACTTCTCTAACTCTAAGTAATGTCCCTTATTATTTTCCTCGGCATACTTTATTACACACAATTTAACTTTAATTTCCTTCGGCACTTATTTAATACTACGTTAAATTTAAAATAACCATTTAACATAATTTACGCTACATCGTTTAGTTTGAGGTCTCAATTTACAACATTTTTTTCATGCCTTCATTGTTCACGCACGTCCGTGCTGTTTAAGAAACGCATGTTGGAGCGTCGTAACCGCACGGTTTTACGTAAACGACACTACAATGAGGGAACAAGACATAGCAAGGACGAGTGGAG
This sequence comes from Artemia sinica, assembly GCA_027921565.1. Lineage (NCBI taxonomy): Eukaryota > Metazoa > Arthropoda > Branchiopoda > Anostraca > Artemiidae > Artemia > Artemia sinica. The sequence continues at coordinate 36,176,227 of CM051270.1, forward strand.
ACCTCTATACCCACTCGTTTTCTAATGTCTTCCTTTTTCTTGGCTTAGAAGTTTTCATGGGGTTCCGGTTTAACCTCTGCATTTCAGCTGTTTCCCCGTGTTCTTCTCTTGGTTTCGCCTTCTTAGTCTCAGGATTTTTCCATAATTAAAAAGTCAATAGGATTCTTATGGTCAGGGAAGTCGCGAACACGAAACATACGGCCAGTAGTATGTTCCCCAGAAATTGGTTGAGAACAATCCGTATCTATTATCCACATACGTTAATCTCTGGTCTTCATTTGTAAATAGGGGGATCTGGGAATCTAATGCTTCTCTTATTTTTGTAAGCCTTAATGTCCCTTTATTCTTTCTATTTTGGACCATATCGAGGTTTTCATTTCCTCGTTTTCTATATTGGGAATAGTGTATGACAGGTTAATTGCCTTGAAGTTGGTTATTTTGGGACTTATTATCTTTATGCTCGTGGTAATTAACGGCGTTCGAACAGTTGACTCTTTAGTTACAAGTCGACATCCTTGTTTTATAGTTATCGTACCCACATTTTGTAACAGTAATTCTGTTTTGTAACTTGGGTCTATTCTTTCTGTATTATTATAACAAGACAAAGTTCCAACAGTTTCTCTTGGAACAGAAAATAACCAAAGATCATTTCTAAGGTGTATGAATATTTCTCGCTTAGTACTTCCTATCACGGCTTCTTTCAGTTGGACTGGATACATCGTACTGGAATGGTACGGGTAGACTTTTTATATTAAAGAAAATTATTCGAATTAATTATATGCAATGTGACTTTTTAATTAGAATTGTTTTCGGGAACTGATATATGTTGAACAGACGGTATCAGACGGTTTTGATTCATGCGAAGCCATGATATATGTTGAACAAAATTTTTCTATAGCGTTTTTTATAACTGTATGATTTTTTACTTGTGAGCTAAAAGTTTTAAATTATTATTCCTTTATGACGCCTATCCATTAAAATCTTTTAATTCTATACTGATTAAGTGTAATTCCATCTATCGGGTTTTTTAACCGTTCTACCCGATTGTGTCGTTACTTTCTCCTCGACTTCTTGCGTTTTTTTCTTTTTCGGTTTTTCTAGCGAAATAAGATCAAACTTTTTGTATTGTTTTTTCAAAAATTCTTGCCCTTTTAATACTGTTGTTTCTTTTGCGTGCGCAGCTGCTGAAGTCGGTTTTGATTTCCCTATTTCTTTAACTACTATATGGTCTGATTCGCTGTCAGACTGTTCGGAACTGGTTTCCAATGATTCCGCATTGGAACTTTTAGAGGTTGCATCTCGCATTTTTGAGGTATCACCTCCCCTTCCTTCGTAAATTTCTACTCCTCTGGAAGTAGAAGGTTTATTCTCTAAGTCTTCGCTTTGAGTTTTCAACTCGGGAGATTTGAAGGATCCTTGAGAGCTTTGAGAGGAATCCAAAGTTTTTGCAGGGTTCCTCCACTGTTTAAATGCCATGTCTTCAGGGGGATGGGGCATTCTTTGCACTAGTGTTACCCTCCATGAAGTCGATTGATTATGCTTGACCTTGGACACAGTTATATTATGATATTGTCCTTGCTGGTCATCCTTGGGAGTTTTATTCTTAGGCAAAGTGCTTTGACTCGTTTTTATTGGGAAATTTATCAAATCATAGCTTCTCGCAGATTTTTTTTAGTTGAATCTTTGGGAGGAGTTTTCTTTACGGTAATACCGGGGTTTCTACAGCTCTGTTCAATTCTCCTGCAATGACAGGGCCTTTCTATTGGTGTTGCAGGGGAAATCATGTCGTCTGGAAATCTTTTGGGGGGACAAGGGGTCGAAATTCTATCCAGGAGAAATTGTTTTTTCGGAGATATTGTATAATCTAATTCTCTTGCGCTCTCCGATGATGAATTTTTTGGATCTTTTGGCGTTTTTACTCTCTCTGGTATTAGCGATTTTTTCTTGGGAATAACTAGATTTTTCATAGCTAAAAATTCTTCAAAATTTTCTTCATCACTCTCATTTTCAAAATAATCTTGTTTAAAATTAAGGGGTTTTAGCTCTGCCAATCTTGATTTAGGGGGCTCATTTTCTGCATCTGACGAATCAGTAGACGAGGGACGCGATACCTATATTTCTGGAAATTTGGCTCTTTTTATTCGGCTGACGTGCGCCTTGTAAGTTCTTCCTCTATCGGGGTTTTCCCTTTTAAAAATATAATCGTTATCGTACTTTTTGACTATTCTGTACGGTCCAGAATATTTGTTGGAAAGTTTTCTTGCCTTCCGCTTTTTGCCTCGTTCTTTAGGTAAACGCAATATCCTATTTTGAAATCTATGCTCCCCTTGACTTTGGGTGGTTTCTTAGTTCTTGACTTATTTTGCATTTTTCCAACTCTTGTTTTACTATTTTATAAGTTTTCCTCATCCTATTTATGAATTCTTGTTTGTAATCCTCCGAGTTATTGTAATAATGCCGGGATTCAATAATCTCTTCATACAGGATTCTAAAATCACGACCAAAAAGTAAATAAAAAGGGTTGTCTTTGGTTGTTTCTGAATAAGCAGTATTGATTATATTAGTTAAATAAGGTAAGAATTGATCCCAATCGTTCCTGTTGTCTTTTGTATAAATGCTTAATACATTCGAAAATATTTTATGCCTATTTTCTATTTTACCGTTAGCTTGTGGTTGGTATGGGGATGTCACCAATTTCTCTATGTTAAAAAAACTCATTAAGTCTTTTGTTACTTTTGAAACAAAATTGCTTCCGTTGTCACTTAAAACCGTATTTGGAATGCCAAATTTAAAAATAATTTCGCTAAAGCCTTACTCGTGGCGTAAGCGCCTTGATTTTTTAATGCTTTTGCAAAAGTAAATCCGGAAAAGTGATCTACAACTGAAAGAATACAAGTATGGCCTCTGTTGGAAACAGGTAATCCTCCACTGGTTCCATATAAATCAAATGAGACAATATCGAAGGGGAAACTCGCTACTGGGTCTCTTCCCATAGGAGGATTAGGATAAGCTTGGGGTTTTTTTTCTTAAGTTACACGCTTCGCATGTATTTACAAATTCTTTAAGTTTTGTTATTCCCGACGGCACGTAAAAATATTGTTTTAATTTATGGAAAGTTTTCGTTACTCCTAAGTGTCCACCTATATCTGAATGAAAATATTCAAATGCAGGTGTTATTAAGTTTTGGGGTAATACAGGTATTATTGATGTTTGGTTTCTATTTGCCTCAGCGGTCACGATTCTACATAGTATTTCTTCATCAAGATCATAGTAAAAATTATCTATCTCTTTTCTAAGAATTTTGAATTTATCTGTTAACGCATCATCATTCACAAAATAATTAATAAGTGCTACACACATTTCGTCCTTTTTTTGATTTCTTCTTATATTTTCTAAGGACAAGGGACAATAGTTAACCTTATTTTCTTTTACTGTGTCTTTGATTTTTTCTTACATTTATGTTTGCTCTTAGTATGATAGCGTTAACTTCATTTTCCTCAGCTTCCGACGGAATATTTTCTGGGTATCTACTCAAAAAGTCACAAGCTGCATTTTGTTTACCTTTTAAATGTTCAAATTCGTAATCTAGGTCTTGGATTTTCATAATCCATCTAGCTAGAATTCCCGTGGGGTTTTAAATGTGCGCAGGTACTGCAAGCTTTTATGGTCTGATCGTAGTATAAATTTTCTACCAATTAAATAGTGTCTAAATTTGTCCAGTGGTGGATTATAGATAATAATTCTAAGTTTGTGGCGGTATAACTACTTTCGCCTTTTGATAAAGCTCTTCTCGAATAGCATATAACTTTTCTATTTTTTTGATTATAAGGTCCTTGTAAAGGATCAGGGTTTTCTATGGGAATTATTTGCGAAAGAATAGCCCCAATGCCTTTTGAACTAGCATCGGTTGTGACCACAAATTGTCCGTTAGGTAGCGATAATATTGGTTCAGAAGTGAGTGCCTTTTTGTGACGGTCTAGGGAAGTTTGAGCTTCCTGGGACCAGGTAACATTTTTGGAGTTCCCTTTAGTTAATTTCGTGAGGGGTTTCGCAATTTGGGCGTAATTGCGCACGAATTTTCTAAAGTAGCCAGTAAGACCTAAAATTCCTCTTAATTCTTTCATAGTTCTTGGGGGTTTGAGGTTTTCAACACATTTTATTTTATCTGGGTCTGGGGATATCTCTCCTTGTGTTACTACTACTCCTAAAAATTTAATTTTTGGTTGAAATAAATTTACTTTTTCGGGCCGGCATTTTAAGTTTACCCTGTCTGAATTTCTCGAACACCTTAGCTAATGTTGCTAAGTGTTGTTCAGCGTTTTCTTCCACGTATATGATATCATCGACAAAAATGAATGATATTTTTTAATCCTCTTAATAGATGCAATAATGGTCTACATAGTGCGCTTGAACTTGTCTTAAGTCCAAAAGGTACTCTTAAATATTCGTATGAGCCACATTCAGCTGTTGAAAATGCAGTTTTATGGACATCTTTTTCGGCTATTTTCACTTGGTGGTAGCCTTGGGTGAGGTCCAAAGAAGTAAAAAAAAAATTTTGTTTTTGCTTGAAATAGAGTCAAGAATTTCATCTATTCTTGGTAAAGGAAATTTATCAGTAACTACTTGTTTGTTAAGGGACTCTATAGTCTACTACAAGTCTAAGGTCACCATTCTTCTTTGGTACCAAGATCACTGGTGCGCTATACGGACTTATACTGGGGCGTATAATTTAATTTTTTCTAATTCATGAATTTATTTTTAACCATTCTTTGTGCTTATACGGCACACGATATGGCTGTTTCGCGACAGGACCACCAGTCGTTAAAATTGAATGTTCATAAAATCGTATCAGTCCGATGTCATCTTCAGATGCGGAAAATACATCTTTAAAATTCCATAATAATTCGCATAATTTTTTCTTAAGTTTCCAAGTTCGTAGTATGATCCATATTAAATTTGTTTAAAAAATTGCGATTTAGTTTAGAGGATATTTGTTATTAGAGGTTTTTAATGCCGTTAACTAGGGTTCTTTTAGAGTTTTCCCATCTATTTAAATCATTCTCTGATAAAACTTGGATTTGAACTAAACACGTCCCCTTTTTTATTGTAATTGTATCATTTTCGTGTTATTAGTTACCCAAATAAAACCTTCTCCGATACCAATTTTGTCGCGTAAGATATGATCTGTTCTTCGCATAGCAGATTTTTCGGGAAAATTTCATTTGACGGGATCGCGAGCCATATTTCGGATTTGCTATCCGCTGGTTCAATCATCTGTGATATTTGAATTTTTTGCATCGTTTTTGGAGGGACTTTTGTTTTCCTTATCGTGAATCCGTAATATTTCTCTTTATCTCATTGTCTATTAGATTCATACTGGCGCTATGTTTCGCCATTGCGGCATCTTGCGGTGTCCCACGTTGGGTTTTACTATGTTTTCCATAATTCCGCTATTTTCTTGATTTCGTTTGACCTATACTATCGCATATCTCCTATTTTTATTTTTCGCAGATTCAATCCACTTATCATTTAATTTACTTCATCTCTGCGATGTCTCTCAGAATAATTGAACAAATTTCTGGTTATGCCATGTCCTCCTTGCGAGACATGAGGTTCAAAAGATTGCGACATTATACCGCCAGAAATTTTATTTACTGTTACGTCCTCTTCGTAGCCTCTGTTGCAATTTCTTAAGGTAGAAATTCCTTCCCCTACCTTAGCTGGGTAGACCAGCTTTCGTTTGCCACGTCTAATAGTACTCTATTAGACCTTAAAAATTTGCGCCGATAATGGGCTTCATATGGAAAGTTGTCGATTATAAAATTTTGTCGGAAAGATTCTATTATCCCATTTTACGTTTAGGTGAATTGAACCTCTTGCATCCAATTTATGCCCTGTCACGCTAGTTAAATTGGGATTATTAATATTTCTTTGTGTCTAATATGCGGAGGCAACATATCAAATACACCTGAGTTTATAATGTTCGCAGTAGCACCAAAGTCAATTAAGGCTTTAAAGTAAACATTTGCTACACAAAAATCATTAAGTATAGGTAACTTGTTATTACTATTACTACAGGATGGTACTACTATTGTTTTGGACCTATAAAACATTCTAGCGCCCTCTGGGTCCAATTTATATTTCTGAGGGGCCTGAAACGTTTCCCTGAGGATTTATTTCATGCGTCGGTGCCTGCAATAGATATTCGGATGTGTTCGTGGAATCTCTAGCTGTGGCAGCGCCGGGTGCTGGCGCTGACTGCCAATGCCGTCGGCTTGAAAAGTTTTTCATTTCCCGTCGGCCAATTAAACTATTTGCCGTCCGGCTTGAAAAAATTTTGTATTTCCCGTCGGCAAATTTTCGGGATTCTATATACCATTCTCGCATTATATTGGGCTTTTGTGAGTATTTGGGTTTTCAAATCGGTAATTAATTGTCTATTGGGGGAGGATTGTACAAGTTTGGTTGGTACGCGTTGTAAGGTACTGATTGCCACAATCTTCCTGGCTATAGCCTAGTGCACTACTTGCTCTAAAATTTGTCTTCCGAACAAATGGTTGCCATAATTGGGGACATAACGGCATTCTCTTGCGAGATGCCCAGCGTGATTGCAAATATAGCATCTTATTATTGTAGGGTTATTTTCATAACTAATTTGTTTGACAGGCTGAAAACGTACTGTTTTCTGACCTAGCGGGTTCTTGCGTTTTATTTCTTTGTGGCACTAGGGAGTTATCCCTTGAAAAGAAATTGGGAGACGCCTGATCGCCCTTGAAGGTTAGGCTCGCGTTTGAATCGCCTAGGCTATTTATTTTTGCTTTACTGTGATTAGCTACCATCGTATCAACTTCGATCAATCGATCTACCTCCTGAACTGCAAGATCCAACGTCTGAATATTTTTGGATATTACCATTCTATATAGTTTTGGGGGTAGCCCTTGCAAAAAGGTATTTAGTATGACTTTTTCATAGAGTTCTCCTGAACCTTTTCCGTATTTTGCCTCTACTGAAATGCGTATATTATCAAGATGTTCTCTTATGTTTTGTGAATGGTCAAAGCACACCATTCCGTGTTTTAATTTATTTGTGGAACTAGTTTCGATAAATCTATCTTGAATGCCGTTAACAATTTGTCCACGGTATTTATTGGCAAGCTGGCGTCATCACCTATAGTATTTTCAATTTGCTTTAGAAAGGTTAAGGCCTGGCCTTTTAATCTTAATAGAAGCATGTCGACTAACGTTTTTAGCTCTGTTTTTGTTAATTCTACAAACTGGGCCAATTGGATATTAAATTCTTCGATATCTGATTGTCCATTGTACTGCGGGATAGACTTTGCTATTTCTATATTTTTCGCGACCAACTTTTGCGCCATTAATAAATCTCTTAGTTCTTCTGACATTTTTTTTTGCGTTGAAATAACTCAAAATAAATTTATTATTTCACTTAACCTATTTTGGGGGAGGCTATATCTCCTATGAGATTTTTTTAAAGGGTTTTCCTGTAATAGCTTAGCGGTTATAAGCCTAATCACCTTTTTTTATATGTCTGTATCTCTCCAATAATTAAATTTAAATTACAAAGTTTATAGCTCCTAATTAGTTCGCATGATTTTCTCAAATTTTCTGACCGTGCCATTTGTAGCAATAAAAAATTTTGGACTGAGACAATTGCGGTAATGAAGATCGACCGCGTCAAATGTAATATTATGCTTTAAGGCTGTGAACTTACACCTTATAATTTCTCCGATAGCGCCACTTATAGCGCTAAGGACTGTGCCATATGTAATATTATGATTTAAAGCGGTGTACCGATCGCGCCAGTTCTTCCGGGGTGATTTTTCTTAGGCTACTTAATAGGCTAGGCAAGCTATAAAAATAATGAGAAAATCAAGTTTATGATCGCGCCACAGCAATGGGGAGTAAAGTCAATTTATGACCGCGCCACCCTCAATTTTTGAGAGAAAATAAAATGTGTAACTATATAAATTTAACCTCTTTTCCTCGAGCTATCTGGAGATCAATTACCTCTAATGTTATGTAGAAATCAGATCCCTGGGAACGTACCTTGGAGGCATACGAACTAATTATCTGTCATGCTACTAGGTACAGACATATAAAATAAGGTAAACACAAGTAGAAAAGCAATAGTTTTATTATGACTTACATATTTAGGCGTACAGCAGTGGTTCACTTCAATGACAACGACAAAGGCAAGGATAAATTGGCTCTCAAAGATAATGTTGAGGGCAATAGAGACAATCCGTAATTGAAACAAAAAACAGTTTTTTTCACTATATCACACAAATAAAACTCCTGCGCATTACTAGCTTTT